>JAMLFY010000245.1:0-48572 GCA_030441495.1 Dalbergia oliveri | reverse complement strand
GAGAATGTTATCCTTCCATTTGAGTGGTCCTATATATACTTGGTGTAACGTCCCAAATTTTCCTATTAATTTTTACTGTCATTAGGAATTACCGAATTACCGTAGGTAAATATTATATAAAATTTGAGACCAAACAATCCTTAATAAAGGAATATAACGTTAGAAGAGAAGTTAGGAGCAATTCGTGCAAGTATTGCAAACCCGAATTTTGTACGTGTAAAATGACCAAAATGCCCTGAGGTTATTTTACTCGAAAATGAGGATCGTGGGCCCCACCCATCCTCAAGGGGATGTTTTGATGTTAATAAGGGATTGTTTGTGTTATGTGTGTTAATAGAGGAGAAGAATCCTAATTTTGAGCTCGACGCGAAATGACCAAAACGCCCTTGGCTGTTTTAACTCCAAATTGCGTGGACTTAGCCGAACCTCACTAAAATGTTTTAAAAGGTGTTTTTAAGCCATGATTAACCATTGGTTAAGCTCGGGTGGTCTCGGGCAATTTTTAAGTAAAATGACGTTTTGCCTCTTTTGTGCAGTTTTACAAATTTTGAGATTTTTGATTGTCTAACGAAACCTAAGCAATATTAGGCTCAAATTAAAGCTTATTAAATTCTAATTATTAATCTAGAGTCAAAATTATTTATTTAAATTGATTAGAACCTAAAATTGCTTTAAAACACTCAAATTGCTTACTAATTCACCTAAGCCCTTAACCGTAAATTCTCTAAATTGCATGAATACCTTGCCTACACCTAAATAATACATGGAACACACAAATTTCTCTTCCTTGGGCTGTAATGCACGAAATTATTGAGCCATAATGCATCAGAATAATTGCCCAAAGATACACTAAAACAAAATGCCAAAAATTCCCTAAAACATGGCATAAAACATGCCTTAAACAAGGAATGATTTTCCTCCTTTGTTCCCCATAAAATTGGTCAGATTTCCTCCTTCATTTGTCCATTTATGAGCTTCAAAATCTCTATAAATAGGCATGCTTGAAGAGTGTTAGAAGCCTTGATCATAACTTACACAATTCTAGTTTTAGAAGCACCAAAAGCTTTCTTTCCTCCTCCTCTTGGCTGAATTCTTTCTTCAAGTTTTCAAGAATATTTTCTTTCATTTCACTCCAAGAAACCAAGTTCTCTTCCTTTCCTTCAAATCAGATTAGGTAGGGAGTTGTTTTAAGTTCATTTTATGCTATGCAAGTTATGTTTCTAGCTCAAAAATGATGATTTCATGACTTTCTTCTAGCTTTCAATTTGTTTGTTTTCTTTTCTTTTAAACATTTGGCCTATGGCCTAGATTATGATGAGACCATGGTTTGATGATGAGGTTCTTGAGTGTTGGTTGCAAATTCACAAGTTAGACCTCTTGAAGGTTTCACTAGTTTTGCTTTACAATTTCTTTTTCTTCCTTATTTTTCTTTAATGATTTCGGCCAAATGGCCTAGGAAGGAATATGATGATAGCTTGATGATGAGGACCTTGAGTGTTGGTTGTAAATCCATCACAAGTTAGGCCTTTAAAGCTTGAAAATTCCACTTGATGCAAAACTTTAAAGAATGATGTTTTTATGATGTTAAAATAAAGATCTTGAGTTTAGAACTTGAAAGATGTATTTTTCACTTTGTCTTGCTAAGATATATATTGGGTTGAATTTATATTTCTCTAAAGTCTTGGAAGAGCTCTAGTAAAGAAATAAAATGAACTTGCATCCATGTTTAAGTTTATGCCTTGCATAACCATGTTTACTTTTATGTCATCACTAAATTCTCAAGAATGAATAAATGAACTTGCATATCTCATGTTTAAATTTCCAAGCTTGCATTTCATGTTTATATTTCAAGTTGTCACTTAATCTCAAAGATAATAAAGAAGTTGCATCTCATATTTATTTTATGCTCTCACTTTATTTTATAATGGCTAAAAGAATCAACGCATGACATGTTTATTTTTATGTCATCACCTAAAGATCCTAGAGCTCAAAGACTTGCCCAAGTATCACAAGCAAAGAAATAAGATTATTGGAGTTAAAGAATTGATTCTTTAAGAAGTCTTGAGATTGGAGCTTAAAAAGATGTAATAATAATTCTCTTCTCCCTTCATCGGTCCAGTGCGTACCGCCGCTCCGTTTCTTAAGATTCTTCTCCCTCCCTGGTCTTGCGGACTACCGCCGCTCAGTTTCTTGCATCATGTTTATATTTCAAGCTCTTGCATCATGTTTAATTTTCAAGTCATCACCTTAAATCTTAAAGATAAAGAAATGGATTTGCATATCATGTTTATAATTCCAAGTTATCACCTTATAATGACAAGATTAAAATGAGGTTGCATAGCATGTTTATGATTCTAAGATATCACATAAATCTCTTAAGCTCAAGACTTGCTCCTTTTATCTTAAGTGAGAATTTTAATTATGAAGATTCTTTCAAGTTTAGCAAAAAGAATTAGTTTCTAAAAGAGTTTTAAAGCTTTGCAAGGATTCTACGGGAAACTAATATTTTATGTTCACTTAAAATGTGATTTTATACAATTATATGAGGTTCATGATTCGGCTTTGATATGAGTTTAGTACCAATAAATGATGATGATTTAATATGTTTGAAGTTGTGATAATTATGGTTTATTCTATGCATGTTAGAGATAAAACTAGCTTCCTAGAAAATCATAAAAGCAAGATTTCTAGAACTTTAGAGAATGAAATTTATGCATTCTGTCCAGAGCCTTTAGTGACCTTAAGAACCAGATTTTATTATGTTTAGATAAGGGACAATGATTCATAATTGGTTTAGTAATTAATTTTAGCATCATAGGGAAAGCGGTAACGAGAAAGGGTTAAAAACGTAACTTCTAGCATACGTAAAACCTTAAGAACAACTTACTGTCTATGCTACCCCATATAGTCTAATAATGTTCTTAAGGCTTATAATTGATGGTAATAAATCCCTTAGATGCATAAGTAATTAGTTTAAGGTTACCAATTTTAGAGTTCTTTTAAGAGAGCTTTACCTGAAATTTAGATGACATCTCTTTGATACTTTGGAATGTAAGTCTTATATGATGAAGTAATGCCTATGAGAATTTGATATTATTGAATGATTTCATGGCTTGCATGTTATAGTTGCTATTGCAAACAATGAGAATGTTCATGCATCTTGATGATTATGATATAACATGTAAAACTTAATGGTGACTTAAACTTATGAGGAAATGATCCTTTGGACCCATCAGACTATAGGTGGTGAAAAGGTGATCCTAGAAAATGATCCTTTGGACCCATCAGACTATAGGTGGTGAAAAGGTGATTCTTGCCCCCTAGCCCGTTCTCTCAAAAGGGTAGAGTCGGGATTTTAACTTATCAAAAGGGATAAGTATATGCTAGTGACGACTAGTAAGGTATGAGCTCATAACCTAGATTACTCCCAAAAGGGTGGAGTATAGGGTGGCCCAGGAAAATGATGATGAAAGTAACTTTAAGTCACCTAAGAAACTAAGTAAATGCATTATGTGAATATGATGTTCTACTATGCATAGTATTTATGAGATGATGATGAGAAATATGATGTTCTGCTATGCATAGTATTATGAAATGATGATGAGGAATATGATGTGATTTTATGCATAACTATGTTATTATATATGAAAGGAAAAGTTCATTATAAACATGACATGCTAAGTTTATGATGCATTATAAGACGCATGATTAAAACCGACAAACCTCGGAAGTATATTTTCAAACTTAATAAATCAATCTTAGCATGCTCACTATTTCATAATAACCCGAGGTTCCTGGGGACGATGATGATGACACAATGCATCATGAGGTGAGTACCCTACTGAGATTCTTTTTATAAGTTTCTCACTCCTCTATTTTTCTTTCCATCTCGTCTTCAAAAATAGAAGGAAGCGTTCGTGAATCACATTGGGTAGTTGAACTTATCCTGAGTTTCACTCGTATATTTCAGATATCTATCCCTATCCCTGGAGTGTTATTACTAGGTGCCATTAATGGATGTCCTTCCATCCATATATTATTTATGTTTTGTTAGATTGCCTACACCTAGTCTTATTTTGTTGGTAGGCAAAATATCTATGTGATATGTAATTATGGATGTCATATGATGGAGCCAATATGATGTGTTTTTCATGATATGTCTATTCATTTTCGCTTTATCTCGATTATCGTTCACATTATGCGCGGCTCACATTTTCAATTATGTTTAAAAAAAATGGCTCGTAATTTCACTAAGTATTTTCAAAGTATGATGAAAGAACTGAAGCAAAGAGTAAAGTCTAGTAATTAATCAATACAACCTAGGTGTATTGGGTTAATTATTAGGGTGTTACACTTGGTATAGGCGGGGTGAATAATGGGATCCCGTATACGTGGGAGTCTTTTTCTATATGCTCTAAACTTGAGGTTTGGTAAGAGTCTTTTGTTAGCTCCAGAACCTTTAGAAAGTATAAATGCAAAAAATATTTTGAATGATAACATAACCAAATTAAAGAAAATATTTTGAAGAACGTCTATTGGTTTCCTTGAGTTCTCTTAATATAGCAAACAAGTTCTTCTATGCTTGAAGTGAAAATAATTCCACTTTACATCTGCAAATAGGATTTATCTCATTTAAAGAATAGCAACTCAATGAAAGTGAGATTATATCACGAATTGAACGTATACATGCTTAAACGGATGAAGAAAATCATTGTATACAAGAAACCAAGGAAAGGATCTTAAAAAGTAGTACACGACTTCAGTACACTTCCAATGAAGAAATTCAAACAAGCTTTGAAGCAAGTGTGTTCTACAATATTCAATCTTCATGATCGCAATCTTCTCATCATCTACAAGCTCTGATTGAAGACTAGAAGATCACATATATATCAGAAACTAATATCGCACTTTAGAAAGTTTACTTCAATGAAATGGCACTTCTACGAGAAGGAAGGAAATTTGAATTTCAAATTTGAAGTCAAATCCAGGTACATACGAGTACGCCATCTCTTCTACCAACTTGGTCAACAACTCTAGCTTCTAGAAGAAAAGTTCAGAACCTTGTTCAAAAAGTAAAAGTAGTTTCTAAAGGTAACATCAAAACCTCTTCACAAGCTTTGATAGTTCTAACAAATAAAGAGCTACTCCTCTAGATTGTTTTTCCAAGACATAAATAGATGCCACTTGGACACTAATCAAAGGCAACAAAAAATGAAAACCATATATAAAGAGAGATTCTGGAGCTTCAAAAAGAGATCCTGACTATAAGAGCTGAAACGCTGAAAATTTCTCCTCATCTTTTGTAATGTTCATTACATCTTGTAATTAATTTTTTTGTTTATAAAATCTTCTTTCTATGTTCTTTCATAGATCATACACTCTTCCAAGGAAGAATCTTAGAGAGAAGTCATTCAAGTTTATCCCAGATTTGTTATTGTAAATCTTATGGAAACTTGAGTATAGGTTAGTTCGAGTAGCAAACCTAAACACAAACCTTTGTATCCTCATCCAGGAGTGATCGATGTAAGTTAGCTTGGAGAAGTTATTCAAAGACTACTTGCAACGCGACAATAGAGTTAGCTACTGTTCATGATTTTAGCTTGGAGAAGCTGATCAAAGACTACTCGTTTAGCTTGGAAAGGTTGGTCAAGATTACTCTGTTCAACTTGAAGAGGCTGGTGAATGACTATTGAGTTTGTGACAATAGGGGTTGTCTACTAGTCATTGGTGAGAGCTTAGGAAGGCTATTGTAAAGACTATCTAATTTTTTTCTAAGCTCAAAAAGTATTATTGGAACTCATGGTTGAGAACTAGATGTAGGCAAGTTGGTTGAAACCAGGATAAAATATCTGTGTAATATCTTCTTCTCTCTTATCACCTATTACTTTTGCTGCTTTGTGTATAGTTGTTTATTTTTGCTTAAAGTTTATCTTCTTGGTAGTTTTGTTGTAATGCTATTTTCAGAAGTTCTTTCTAAATCTCTAATTTTGTTTACTTGCACTTCAAGCCTATAGCTTGATAGTATCCTGTTAAAATTTTCATAAGTTATCAAAAGAGAAGTGAAGCATTATTCAACCCCCACTTCTCGTGCGCTTTTCTACCTACAAGTTGATTGTATAGCACTTCTATTTTTACTTCCACTTTTGACCCCAAGTTCCCTTACGATGGTATGCCCTTACATATGGCACACCCTATTGTATTTATACCCCTTCTTGCACCACCAGGACCTTATAGGGAATGCCCTGATCATCGTCTTTATTGCCAGCTTTAACCATCTATCGATTTTGATGCCCACAGGAGGTGGTGCCATCATTCCAATGGCAACTAGCTTCCACTAAAGGATTAGGAGACATTGAAAACTCTACTACTTGTATATAGTTATAGCCCAATTTAGGACCATGTGAGCCTATAAGATTGGCCAGTTGTTATTAAGGCCCTTCATGTGTATACTAATTTAGTTTGTTGGGCCTTAGAATTGAGTAGGTTATACTGGGCACTTGATGTATTTTGGATTGGGTTCCTAGGTAGTCTTATTAGCAGGCTGACTTAACTTCTAGTGTGATGTATATATTTGATGAGTTGTACATGGTGTGCGTGTGTGTAATATATATATATATATATATATATATATATATATATATATATATATATGTATGTATGTATGTATTTGTGAAATATTGATGGTCTATTTCAATACTTTAGCTTACTAAATTGGAGTTTAAGTTTACTTTCTTTTCATTCTCTTGACTAGTATAAGTAGTATTGGCAAGTGACACTTTTCTAGTTACCGTGTTAACACTCAAGTAATGCATGATAGTAAGGAGGGTTTTACACCTTGGGCATGTGATCACAAGGTGTGGGGTTCAGGTTGATTCCTCCAAGATCGAAGCCATTATAACTTGGCCTAGACCAGGAACCATTAAATAGTTACGAGGATTTTTGGGTTTAACGGGCTATTATAGAAAGTTTGTCGCCAAATATACTAACATCATGTTTCCCCTTATTCAATTGTTAAAGAAAAATGCTTTATAGTGTTCTGAAGCTCAAAAGCTACTTTCATGGAGCTTAAGCAGGCCATGACCAAAACATTAGTACTCACCCTTCCAAATTTCACCAAACTTTTCATAATTGAGACTAATGCTTCAAGCACGGGGTTTGGAGCATTAACTCAAGAAGGCCATCCCTTGGCTTATTTCAAGAAATTAGGGGTTAGGATAACTAAGGCTTCATTCGTGTAAGAGAGTTGTAAGCCATCATGGAGTTGTAGCTAAGTGGAGACATTATTTGCTAGGCCAGAAGTTCACTATCAAGACAGATCATCAAGGTATGAGAGAACTAGTGTTTTAAATTTCGGACCATATCTCACAATATGGCCACAATATTGAGGTTGCGGTCAGAATGTAATCGCATTAATTACAATTGTGGTTTGATACATTTTCACAAAAATTGACTGCAATGTAACTACAATGGGACTACATTGGGACCACATTAGGACCAATCTAACGCCTGATTTCCGTTGTTAGAGTACAAATGACCGAAATGCCCTGAGGTCATTTTTGCCGAATTCCAGGATTGCCCGGCAATCCTCGAATGGGTCAACTCGATGTTTAAAGGGGATTATGCGTTATGAATGATTTTCGAGGTGAAATCTCGTTCTAAACTTTCGGCTCAAAATGACCAAAATACCCTTGTCTGTCTACAGGTAAAAGGTGCCGTTTGAGCCTGGAACTTTTCCAGGAAGTTTAGAATGATGTTTATGAGCAATGTTTGATGCTTAGTGGCTCGAAGGTCCCAGGGTTTTAGCAAAATTACCATTTTGCCCCTAGAACATGTACAGCAAGCCTAATGACGCAATTAAGCAAACCTAAGCAATATTAGGCTCTAATTGAAGATTAATTTATTTCGATAATTAATCTAGAGTCAAAATAATTTATTAAGGTTAATTAGAACCTAAGATTGCTTAGATAAACTCTAATTGCATTCTTTAATTCAAGATTCCTAGTCATGGAATCTTGAATAGTATTTTCTCTCTCCAATTCCTTAAATTAAGGAATTGTGCCATACCTCATTTGACCAAAAGAATTGTTTTAAATTACTAATCTAGTAAGATTACCCTCCTAATCAAGTCTTGAACCACCTAATTAACCAATTACCTCACCTAAACACCTTCTTACAAACTCCTAACCAAAACCTTAATCAAAGAAACACTTAAACACATCCTTAAACCACAATTACATGAACAAAATCCCTTCCCCCTTGGCTGATGAGGTTGGCCGAAATCTGGCCCCTAAAATGGTGCCACATGTTGATTTTTGTTGCACTCCAAGCCCATGCCTTAGGCCATGCTTTGCCCATACCTTGCCCATGCCCAACACCATACCTTGGCCAAGAGATATTTTCCCTTCTCTCCTCTCATTTGGCCGGTCCCCTTCCTCCTCCCAAGCCATCCTCAAGCTTTCATTCTTCTATAAATAGATGAGTTTGAAAGCCCTTTGAATGTTTACACATTTGAGCAAGCTTTAAACTTTCTTCCCAAAACACAAAGAACTTCTTTTCCCTCTCCTTGGCCGAGTTTTCAGCAAGAGTTCAAGAAGGATTTCTTTCTTTCCTCTCAAGAAACAAAGCTTTCCATCCTCTCTTCAAGACTTCTTTAGGTAGGGGTTAAGTTTTGATGATTTTGTTTGTTTTCAAGAAAGTTCTAGTTTTCTCTTGTTTCAAACTCTTTTCCCCTTCCTCTTTCTTTTCGGCCAAGAGGCCCTTTCACAAAGAAAACATGAGCTTGATGATGAGGTTTCAAGATAATGACTTGTTGTTGTCATGTGAGAAACCTCTAAAGCTTGAAACAACTTGGTCTTGGACCATACATGCCTTGATTTCTTTCTTTTCCTTGATAAAGTTTGTGGTTTTTTTCTTTCCTCTTCATGATTTTGGTTTCCTTTGCTTTGGTTTGAACAAAGTTTGCTAAAAATGTAAAGTAGATCACAAAAGTTTTGTTAAGAAAATTAATCTCATGATTTCAAAGAGCTCTAAGCTTACCCTTGCCAACCTTAAAGTTGGTCGGCCGTTCTAAGAGTTTTACTCTAGATTGAAGCCCATGAGCAATAAAATAAAGAATATGACTTAGTTCTTTGTAGTTTTGTTTAGACAAAGTGTTGAACTTTGAGTCCATTTCCTTAAGCTTGATGATGAAGTTCAAACCTTAAGACTTCTTTTGAAGTCTAGGTGCTAAGAACTCTAAAGCTTGCCTTATGATACATAATGGGTTGAGGTTTATGTTCCTTAAAAGTCTTGTAAGAGCTCTAGTTAAGATAAAAATAAGTTGCATTCATGTTTAAATTTATGTCTTGCATCTCATGTTTATTTTGATGCCATCACTAATTTCACAAGAATAAATGAATGAACTTGCATTACCATATTTAAATTCCCAAGCTTGCATTTCATGTTTATATTTCAAGTCATCACTTAATCCTTAAAGATAATAATGAAGTTGCATCTCATATTTATTTTATGCTCTCACTTTACTTTCTAATGAAGAGTAAAATAAAGTGCATAGCATGTTTAAGATTATGTTATCACCTAAATACTCTAGAGCTCAAAGACTTGCCCTAAGTATCCTAAAAGGGAACTCTAGCCAAAAAGAAATGGATGAGTTTTAGTATGATTCAATAATGGTTTGATTTTGTAAAATGCATGAATGATTTCAGGAAAATGTTGGAAAACTTTTTATGAGGTCTCAAGGTGTTTAAATAGTTTGGAATGTGTCAAAAATCATGTTTTCTCAAATTTTAGGTTTGGTAATCGATTACCATCCATGTAATCGATTACCAGAAGGGTTTTTCAAAGGACTTTTGGTTTGGTAACGATTACCAGATGCAATGTAATCGATTACCACGGCTGTTCTTCATGCCTAGAACTTGTTCTTAAACCTATCGATTACTGATAGTGTAATCGATTACTCTGTGTTCTTTATTTTTCCAAACAGACTTAACCTAAGTAATCGATTACCATCCTATGTAATCGATTACCGGTTGTTTGAAACCCAGAATGAATTTAGCTCCTGGTAATCGATTACTAAGAACATGTAATCGATTACCAGAACACCTTTTGTTCTTGAAAATGTTCCAAGAGAAAACTAGCAACTTATATGCATTTCAACTCAAGAGATTATGTGATTTATGGGCTCATGATTTCGGTTCTATGTTTGGCTACTGTATAAATGCTGTTCTAAGGTGTTAAATGTGTAAAATTATGTTTGAGTGAAGCAAGGAATCGATTTAGAAAAGTTAGAAAAGAATAAGAACTTGAAAGGGATTAGAGATGAGAATTCTAGAACACCTTAATGCATAGAAATGCAAATATGTTCCAGCATGATTAATTCAAGGATAAATGATTCATAATTAGTAAGACATGTATAAATCCCTTCATAAATGATTAGGTATTAGCTTCTAAGCTTAAGGTGATGATAAGAACTTAAAATAGGAATTCGAGCACTCTTAGACATGGCAAAACATAATTCTCTTAGCATAGTTAGATTGAGAAAAATGGTTTATAACTTAGAGAACATGCCTAGGAATCCCCCATAATTGGTTTAGGTATTGATTATGGAGCCTTAGGCAAAAGATCTTAAAAAGGTCACGAATGGAGATTCTAGAGCCCGTAAGCATATGATAATTTCTGCCCTTTTATGTGAAAGGCGTTTGGAATTTTAGTGAGTTCAAATCTTAGAGAAAAGTTTAAGTGTTAACCTCTTGAGGGTAATAAAGATGCAAATACAAGTTTAAGACCCGTAAGGGTCAAAGCATAAGATACTATGAGATAGGTGGCCGAGAGAGTATACCTATGATTATGAACCTCGAGCATATTATGATGATGTGATTATGTTAGTTCCTTGAGCATGAAACTTTATGTATATGATTGATATGATGATATGATGAAATGTTGTATTTAAGATGCATAAGGTTTCGAAATATGAATGAAATTGAGGAAATATGCTCATGTGAACTAGAAAGTTATTGATTTGAGAAAGTTCCATGAAAATGATGCATGTGATTGAGATTATGTGGCATGACTCAAATTTGAGGAAATTCGGAGAGTAGCTGTTATGCCGCCGAATTTCCGTCAAATTTGAGGGACATAAGAAATTTTTTGAGTAATATGATGTTTAAGGTGACATGAGACGTACTTCTCCCTTCTGAGGAAAGGTAAAACCATGAGGGCATAGGCATTAGCCTCAAGCGGACAAAGTCGTTCTTAACCAGTCGATGCATTTCAAAGAAGGAAAAATCTATGATGTTTAAGGTGACATGCCGAGACGTACTTCTCCTCTTCGGTGAGGAGAAGGTAAAACCATGAGGGCATAGGCATTAGCCTCCAAAGCGGACAAAGTCGCTGGTCTTAACCAGTCGATGCATTTCGAAGAAGGAAAAATATATGATGTTTAAGGTGACAAACCGAGACGTACTTCTCCTGCTCCGTGAGGAGAAGGTAAAACCGTGAGGACATAGACATTAACCTACCAAAGCGGACAAAGTCGCTGGCTTAACTGAGTCGATGCGTTTCAAAGAAGGAAAAAGTCCCATGATGGGTGATCCTCAGGCCCCTACCCGTACTCTGGGAGTCGGGATTATGATGATCATGATGAATATGATTATGTTTATGATTCGCTTATCAAGAGGATAAGTAAGAACTAGTGACGACTAGTTAAGGTATGAGCTCATAGCCTAGTTTAAGGGGTGCGGTTACTATTATGATTGGTGTCACAAGTATGAGAAAGGAAAGATGTTCAAGAGAAAGTTACATGCCACATATATGTTGTTTGACATTTGTTTGGTTTACCTAAAGTACTGCCATGCATCCATGAACTATTATGTTGCATACATGCATTAAGACTCATTATAAAAGACATGGACCTTGGATAAATATCTTTTGTGAAAACTTCATAATGAACCTATGCATGCTTAACCTTTTCATAATAAACCCAAGGTTCCTGGGACGTAAACGATGACACTAGGATAGAGGATTTCCCTACTGAGTTTCTTTAGCAAGATTCTCACCCTCTTTTCCCTTTCCGGTACGTCTTCAGATATCGATGGCGTCGTTCGTGATTTTCATTGACCCGCCTACATGGAAGGTGCACTATGACCCCGAGTATCATTCTTACCACTTCAAGGGTCATTGCGAGGTGCGCGTTTTTGCATACGTGGGACGTCCTTTTGCTTCCCCGTCTCCAGCTATCGCTTCAATCGATTTCACCCTTTGGCGACGACCTGAAGCTTTAAGAGGACGCGACCCTGAGATGAGCAGACCGTCCCCGTCCTTCTTCATTTGAGGTACGAGGATATTCCGAGTATGTTCCCCGTTCTTGATCGGAGGCCGATCCTTCGGAGGGCTCTTCCCCTTTGTTCCCTATGGATCTCGGTGGAGGGAGCGAGGACACGCCACCCAGCGAGGCACGCGAGGCGCGTTCGACGAGCCAGAGAGGTGACCACAACGTGGAGGCCATGCGTTCCCTCGATTCCCATGCCTGATCTCCGCTCGTTAGGCTACATCGGAGGAGCTTCGTTAGTTCGCGGGCTACATCTCCCCATTCCGAAAACGCGTCACTAGTAGGCTTGAGCGTGAGGGTAGTGCTAGTCGGGTGTTTATCTTTTGGGGTTATTTCATGTATTTGCTTTTATGTTTCTTATGTTATGTTGTTGTACTGCAAGTGTAACATCCTCCCAAGTACAACCCCATTCTTAAGCTATGATATCTACTCGAGAGTTGTTACTTGTTAATTAGCGGACCTCTCTTAATTATCTATAGCAAGCTCGATTATGTACGAGATAACTAAGCGTAATTCTATTAAAACATATTACAAGTAAACATCAAGTTTATTAAACATAGAGCTAAAATACATAAGGAAGCTCCTCTATGAGCTTTAGTACATATCGTCTTCTAATACATTTACATACATACTCATTTCACTACGTAGGAGAATAAAACAATAACGGCTATGCTACAGCAATCTACACTCCTTTGCATAGCACCATCCTCATCCTCTGCTTAACCTGGAGGCGACACGGAAACAAACACATAGGGGAGAGAATTTTATAATTCTCAGTAGGGCAACTCCCCAATCACAATCATAATGTCATCGTCATCGCCCCAGCCACTTCGGTTTATTCAGGAAACTTATCATGCAATATATTCAAAGGTTCATTTTAAGGTTCCAAAATCATCCTTCCAAAGTGGATAGCTTCTAGCATTTCGTCACTTCAAGCATATATCTCATCACATTCCAAAGACATTTCAAAATAAGATAAGTAGCATATAATACATGCAATGAATTTATCTCAAGGTGACATGGTATCACTTATGGCCAAAAAAATCAGTGCATTTTTCTCTTTTCATTGACATAGGAAAGACTTATCCAACGGGTAATTTTAGTGGACAATTCCACAATAGATCCGTTTATACCCAACGGGTATTTATGGTGGATCACACCATACAAGGAAATAGACGCCTGAGGACTGAGCTCATTCCTACGTGGTCATCAAACTTCATTTTTTTCCATTTCCAAATCCACAGATCATTCCTAGCCGACGTCTACTGACTCAAAATAAATTTTGGGAAGTTACTACTTTCGCCTTCCCTCATTCAATCTAAGTCTTGTTTCTATTTTGTCCATATGTCAGAACATGCACATTTAAATTTATACATCCTTATAATGGCATCATATACTTTTCTCTTTTCTCAAATGCATACATAGGCCACATATAGGCAATCATTCACAATGAAATTCTCATTCTTTTCTCATACTTCAATCCTTAAAATCCATAGCATGCATTTACATGTCATAAGTCACATGGCCAAACACTTAATATCAAATACTCATGTCATACTAGAAGCCAAAGTGCCATTACATTCTCAATTCAAAGCATTGTTCCATTCCCAGCACAATGGCAGTTTTCACCCCATTGTGGCACAGTTTGTTTTGCTCATCAAACAATCAATTTAGAGGTTATAAAAATTCTATAAGACACTTCAATGTGTCTAGGAGACCCTGGAAAAATTTCAAGACAATCAGAGCTCTATAGCTACCTCAGTAAAATGTACAAATTTAGTGGTCAGGGGCCACCAATTCCCAGACCAGAACCAGTTCCCTAATTTTTAACCCCATCAAATGATTGAATTAATTCACAATAAAATTTACAGTGATACTTCAATATATTAGTAACTTCGTGTAAAAATTTCAAGAGTTAGTTCAATCATTTGCTATGGTAATAAATTCAGACAAGTTTACTGCTTCAGTCTCAACAATCAGGACAGTATCTGCCTCATTTCGGTTTCTGATTTTTCTGAGGCATCAAAACTTAAAACTAACACCTAAGAAAATTCATGTAGTTATTTTAAGGTGCTAACTCCAACATATAATTTTTATAGCTCATGAAAGCACTCAAAAATATTCCAAAAATTTCGTGAACAACTGCAACATACAGGAAAACAGAATTTCCAGCAACTTAGTCCAAACTTACTTTGATAAAACTCATTTTCTAACACCATCCAAACCCACCACCAAAATTCACACATCAATATAAACATAATATCATCCAAAATAACCAGAAATTTCGGACTTAACACAACCCAAAACAGATTAGAAAAAATTGACAAAGAAAAGGCAAGAAAAACCCTACTTTGAGTAACCTATTAGCTCCTTGGCTTCAAGATTAACCAAGCTTGCTTCCTTCTCCTCCAAAGCTCCCAATCCAACTTCAAACCCCTCTGATATCAGTGAGGTGTGAGGTACAAGACAAGGTTTTGATAAGGAATGGAAATTTTGTTCGGTTAGATTGGTAGAGAATTAGGTGTAGAACATGTTTTGTGAAGAGATCTTGAGGTTTTATCAAGTTTAGGCTAGGGTTTATGAAGCTCCAAGTTTGTTAATGGAGTTTGAGAGGAAGAACAATGGAGGAGAGCTTCTTGGAGTGTTCTGGATGAAATTTTGATGAAGGAAATGATAAGATATTGATTTTATGAGTTTATGACAAATTGCATAATAATTTCAAGTACAAAATGTTTTTTTTTCTTAAAGATAAGTCTAGTAATTTTTGTAAGCATCCTATTGGTTGCAATAAAGTAGTAATGGTGTGGCTTCTTCTAAGCCACACACTTGTGAGTTAAGTGGAAAACTTTCATTGAAAGTTTCATTCGTGTAAGAAACTGCACACGAAATCTCACCGAACGGGTAAACATGTAATTGAACCGATATTGCCCGAAAATTAATTTTAAGTATAAAATTATCATTCCCACCTATTTCTAACCTTATTCCCATGTTTTCCTAATTTCGGGCATCTCCTGGCCCGAATCTAGGGTTTAAGTCTCGGGCTTGGGGCCCACAAGGTTACTATTCACTGGCCCGAATTTTTTTTTTTTTTGATAGGTCCGTTGGGCCACCCTATCATTGCTAAACTCTTAGATTTTTGAAATTACGATTAATAAAGCTCAAATTAATTTTTAATTAAATTTTAGGGTGTTACACGGCTTTGCCCACTACATGGGTAAGACTACATGTTTCCTTTACATTCAGTGATATTGTACTAAACTATGTTATCTAATGTGATGTGATGAAATGTTTTTTATCATGGATGTGTTCTTTAAGGCTTATGTTCTGTATGTTTCATTTATTCTTCGCTTCACGTTACATTCATGTTATACGTAAAGCAACTTTGTTTTATATGAATCATTTCAAAAAAAAAAATTCTGTATTTTCCCTAAGTATTTTGTAAATGAATTTAAAAAGAAAGTAATAATAATAATTAATCTTGATACGTCCCAGGCGTATTGGGGTTAAATATTATGTGTACAACATCAGGCTATTAGCTTCGAGCGGGTTTCTTTTGGTCAGATGCACAAAAATTTCATGCTGATAAGTCACAATGTGCATCGTGATGACCGCATTATCCGTAACTGCAACAACCGCAATCACAATTTAAAACCCTAAACTAATAACTTAGGTGTGCTAACCCCTTAACAATAGCATTATCTATCAAAACTTCGGTTATTATTTCCAAAATACTCTATGGCCGGGAAACAAACCAAGTGGCTGACCGCTTTCATGGCAAAGGAAGGGCCCAAAAATATCATGTTCCAAGCATTCACAGTTATGCAAATGGCTTTAATTCCTGGACGCTGAATTTTTACTGTCGTTTAGAATTCCAAATTACCCTAGGTAATTTTTCTATATAATTCGAGACCAAACAATCCTCAATAAAGGAATATAACATTAGAAAAAGGTTATAAGCAATTCATGTAAGAGTCAAACCCCGATTTTTAGTACGTGTAAAATGACCAAAATGCCCTTAAGGTTACTTTACTCAGAAATGAGGATCGTGGGCCCACCCGTCCTGAGGGGAAGTTTTGATGATAATAGGGGATTATTTGTGTTATGTGTGTTAATAGAGGAGAAGAATCTCAATTTTGTTCCGACACGCGAAATTACCAAAACGCCCCTATGGCGTTTAACTCCGATGCGTGCGGTTTGACCGAACCCCACTAAAATGTTTTAAAAGATGTTTTTAAGCCATGATTGACCATTGGTTAAGTTGGTAGTCAAATTTTAGTAAAATTACCGTTTTGCTCCTCTTGTAGTTTGAGTATTTTGAGATTTTAGATTCGTCTAGCGAAACCTAAGCAATATTAGTCTCTAATTAAAGGTTATTAAATTATCTAATTAAAGGTTATTAAATTATAATCACTAATCTAGATTCAAAATTATTTATTTAGATTGATTAGAACCTAAAATTGCTTAAAAACACATAAATTGTTTACTAATTCACCTAAGCCCTTAATTGCAAATTCTCTAAATTGCAAAGATACCTTATCTAAACATGGAATACACAAATTTCTCTTCCTTGGGCTGTAATGGCCGAAATTATATGTCCTAAATGCATTATTACAATTGTCCAAACTTTTGTCAAAGAAGAAAACAAAAATACCCTAAAACATGCCTTGAACAAGGAAATGATTTCCTCCCTTTGTCCTCCCTAAAATCAGCCAATATGCCTCCTCCATTTGTCCATTTATGATCTTCAAATCCTTATAAATAGGCATGCTTAAGGAGTCTTAGAACCTTACTCATAATTCACAACTTCAAGTTTTTCCAAAGCTCAAAAAGCTTTCTTTCTTCCTCCCTGGCTGTCTTGTTCAAGTTTTCAAGAAGATTTTCTTTCATTTCACTCAAAGAAACTAGTTCTCTTCCTTTCCTTCAAACCAAACTAGGTAGGGAGTTGTCTTTAAAATTAATTCCATGCTTTGATAAGTGTTGTTCTTGGTTCAAAATGATGATTCGTGACTACTCTAGCTTTTCCATTTTCGGTTTCTTCTTTCCTTTATCTTTAAAGTATTTGGCCTTATGGCCTATATAATGATAAGACCATGGTTTGATGATGAGGTTCTTGAGTGTTGGTTGCAAAGCCATCACAAGTTAGACCTCTAAAACTTGAAGGTTTCACTTGTTTCAAAGTCTTGAAGAAATTGTTTTTATGATGCTAAAACAAAGATCTTGAGTTTAGAATTTGAAAGATGTATTTTTCACTTATGTTTCATTTCTTGTTAAGCTTTGTTTTTAGTTTAAAAATGATGTTTGATGCTTTTTTGATTGCTACATTTTAAACTTCTTTTTCTTCCTTTTATATTTCGGCCTCAAGGCCTTAGAAAATTTTTCTTTTATTAAGATTCTCTTCTCTCTTCCGGTCAGATACGGTAAGTTCTAAGGTTTTTATATTTTCTTTTATTAAGATTCTCTCTCTCCATTTGGTCCATGCGGCTACCGTCTTCCAG
Organism: Dalbergia oliveri; assembly: GCA_030441495.1. Lineage (NCBI taxonomy): Eukaryota > Viridiplantae > Streptophyta > Magnoliopsida > Fabales > Fabaceae > Dalbergia > Dalbergia oliveri. Next base: position 30,752 of record JAMLFY010000245.1, on the reverse strand, counting down.
TTTCTTATTTATTTCAAGCACTTGCATCGTGTTTAAATTTCAAGTCTTGCATATCATATTTAATTTTAGAGTCATCACCTTAAATCTTAAAGATAAAGAAAGGGATTTGCATATTATGTTTATAATTCTAGTTATCACCTAAATCTTAAAGCTTAAGACTTGCTCCGTTTATCTTAAGTGAAAATTTTAATCATGAAGATTCTTTCAATGTATAAATCGACCTCATGACTAAGGAGGCCTAAAGTGATTTTAAATAAGCTACTAATTTAGTTTAAAATTTCTTTCAAGAGTAACAAAAAGAATTAGTTTTTAAAAGAGTTTTAAAGTTTTGCAAAGATTTTACGGAATACTAGTATCTTACTTGTACTTAAAAATGTGATTTTAAGCAATTATGTGAGGTTCATGATTCAGCCATGGATCTAAGTTTAGTACTACTATATGATGATGATTTGATATGTTTATTATTGAGAAACAATTCTATGCATGTTAGAAAGAAACTAGCTACATAAAACAACGTAAAGCTAGGATTTAGCTAGTTTTTTATCCCTTTAAAATTAGTCACTACCAAATCTGTTTTAGTATGTTATAATTCTATCTAAGATTGGTTAGCCATGAAAAATTTGGTAACAATTAGTATATGATTGATCCTTAACACTAAAAAAATGAAACTAGCAACTAGAAAACTAAAAGCAAGATTTCTAGAACTCTAAAGAATGGAATTTATACATTTGTCCAAAACCCTTAGAAGTTATAAGAATATAGTTTTATTATGTTTAGATAAGTGAGAATGATTCATAATTGGTTTAGTAATTAATTTTAGCTTCATAGGGAAAGCCGGTAAAGAAAAAGGGTTAAAACGCAACTTCTAATATCTAAAACCTTGAGAAAGATTTACTTGCCTATGCTGTCTCATATAGTTTAATAATGTTCTTAAGGCTTATAATTAATGGTAATAATAGTAATGAGTCCCTTAGATACATAAGAAATTAGTTTCATAATTAAGGTTACCCGATTTTAGAGTTCGGTTGTTTAAGGAAGCTTTACCTAAGAATTTTAGATGACATCTTTTGATGCTTTGGAATGTCAATTTATATGATATGTAATGCCTATTGAGAATTTGATATTATTGAATGATTTCATGGCTTGCATGTTATACCTATTGCAAACAATGAGAATGCTTATGCATGAAATATGAGAATATGTCATGATAATTATGAATGATGAGTTGCATTATGATATAACATGCAAAGACTTAATGGTGACTTAAAATGATGAGAAAATGATCCCTTTGGACATATCAGACTATAGGTGGTGAAAAGGTGATTCTTGCCCCTAGCCCGTTCTCTCAAAAGGGTAGAGTCGGGACTTTAACTTATCAAAAGGGATAAGTATATGCTAGTGACGACTAGTAAGGTATGAGCTCATAACCTAGATTACTCCCAAAGGGTGGAGTATAGGTGCCAGGAAAATGATGATGAAAGTAACTTTAAGTCACCTAAGGAACTAAGTAACGTATTATGTGATTATGATGTTCTTCTATGCATAGTATTTATGAGATGATGATGAGAAATATGATGTTCTTCTATGCATAGTATTTATGATATGATGATGAGGAATATGATGTGGTCTTATGCATAGCTATGTTATTATGATGAGATATATGATAGGAAAAGTTCATTATAAATATGACATGCTAAGTTTATGATGCATTACAAGACGCATGATTAAAACTATGATCTTTAAAGTATATTTTCGAACTTAATAAATGAATCTTAGCATGCTCACTATTTCATAATAACCCGAGGTTCCTGGGGACGATGATGATGACACGATGCATATGAGGTGAGTACCCTGATGAGATTCTTTTATAAGTTTCTCATTCCCTCTTTTCTTTCTTTCCATCTCATCTTCAGAAAGTGATGGTGATGTTCGTGTATTTTCGATGCTCTCACCTGTAGATGCATGTGATCTTGTGAACTAGCTTATTATCCTTGAGGAACGTATTTGTGAAGACCTTGAGTGTGAACTCAGATATCTATTCCTATCTCTGAGTGTTATAAATAGGTGCCGTTAATAGATGTTTTTCCATCCATATATTATTTACGTTTTGTTTGATTGCCTAAATCTAGCTTAACTCTCGTTGGTAGGCAATATCTATGTGATATGTAATTATGGATGTCATATGATGGAGCCAATATGATGTGTTCTTCATGATATGTCTGTCTTATTTCTGCTTTATTTGATTATCGTTCACGTTATGCGCGGCTCACGTTTTCAATTATGTTTAAAAAATGGCTCGTAATTTCACTAAGATTTTCAAAGCATGATTAAAGAACTTGAAGCAAAGAGTAAAGTCTAGTAATTAAATCAGACCCTAGGTGTATTGAGTTAATTATTAGGGTGTTACATTTTGGTATCAAAGCAGTTCGGTTCTCATGGAGCCTTAGGATTGGACCGGCTATACTTCTAAAGCATAATATGTTAGAGATGTCATGTGTAGATGTTTATCATTAGGATGAGCTTGAGGATTAGAAATACATGACTACTATATGTTGCACATGCCATGGTAACTTGCTCACTTTGGATGGATATTTAGCCGATGAATCCTAAGGATTGCTGGTTTTTGTGTATAGGGACCAATGGCACGTCAACAGAACTAGGAACGCAACATAATAACCAGAACAACAAAATTGCGAAAGCACTCCGTGATGTGGCAAAGACAATGAGAATGATGATGGATCGAATGGATCAAGATCGCCAAGCTAATGCGAATCAAGGCCATGAATATTCCGAACAAGCTCCTTTGGGGAGTTTTAAGGCGAACCCGCCAATTTTCAAGGGGACCCTCAATCCAAATGAAGTAGATGAATGGATTCCTAATATTGAGAAGGTTTTGCTCAAGTCCCATGCTTGAGAGGAGAGAAGGTTACTTTCGCCACCCACATGCTCGAGGGTGATGCCATGGTGGAAAGGTGCCCGAAGGCTCGGAGCGATCATACGACATTGATTGGAAGTTTTAAGGTCCATTTTTATGAGAAGTATTTCCAGAATTAAAAAAATGCTAAGGGCATTGAATTCATGCAGCTTGTCCAAGGAAATATGAACGTGGCCCAGGACACGCACAATTTTGAAGAACTTATTAAGTTCTTAAAGGATGTATGGTAACCCCGATGAGTATTGGAAATGCATTAAATACGAAGTGAAGGCTGAAGGTCTGGGAGCTTATGTGGTACTGCACATTTGGAGATTAGGGATTTCTTACTCAGTTAACAAATGCCGCACATTAAAGAAGGTAGAGAGCTCTAGCACCTCAAAGTCTGAATATCACCAAGAAGCTGAACACCTCAAGGTCATTTCAGAGGTAGAATTACCTTATTTCCACCTCAATCAAGACCCCAAGGACCACAATAGGAACTTTTACCAAGGAAGACCAAACAATAACAATCGCAACAACAACAACAATAACAACAAAGGGAAAGCACCACAAAAGGTCCAAGGAGCACTCTCCCGACCCCCACCATCCATGCTGGACCGTCCAGTGCGGCAAAGATCATGGGAGCATGCCCTGCGAGCTGGAACAAATGTATGCTACCTGTTAGTGGCCACTACTCTGAGAATGCACAAAGAGGAACCTGCCACCCCAATCCAAGTCGCAATAACAAGGAAGGGTCTTTACTATTAATGTTGAAGAAACGATGAAGTCACGGAATCTCATGGAAGGTAAGTGTAATATGCATGGTAAAGACTTAATTGTACTATATTTTCTGCGCTTCCCATTCTTTTATTCTCACTCATGTGTTAAAACCCTTAACTTGCATGTGACTAAGCTTCCTTTGACCTTATTGTTTCTACCCTACGGAAACCCTCAGAGGACTTGTAGATGTTGTTTAGATCTATTTTGTTATAGAATAGATCCTTTGTTTTAGATCTCATTTGTTTACCCATGCAAGGTTTAGATGTGATTCTTGGCATGGATTGCTTGAGGCCAACTGTGTGTGTTAACCTTGATGAGAAAACCATCACCTTTCTTCCTTTGCATTGAACCTAAAAGAAAACCATAAGTCTGGACATAACTACTGGAATGGACATGGTAAGGATTAGAATAAAGGTTGTATTTTCCTAGTCGCTAAATGATGTAGACTTTGAGCAAAGTATCGATGAGATACCGATAGGAAAGCCAAATTATCCCGAAATTTCCCAGAACTAAATACTAGACTTTTCCCCCAAGAAAAAGAATTTCCATAGTACTCTTGCTTTCTAACATTCAAGATATATATATATATATATATATATACATATACATGTATTTAAAAAATTAAATTAAGCTTTATTAGTTGGAATTTTAAAAATCCAATAATGTAGAAAATGATGAGAGTGATTAATGATTCTATAAAAAAAAACATGAATAGTGTTTTACGTGCCCAGGCTATCCTACAACCTAAACCTGAATCAGGACTGTATGTGCCTGAAATTGGAAAATATGGGAATAAGGTTAGAAATACTTAAATGAAAATTTCATACTTAGAATTACTTTTCTGGGAAGTAATATGGATTACCCGGGTACGGATTCCACCCGTTTTGAAAATTTCATGTGCGATATCTAAACATTGAAAACTAATTTAACCTTTACAAAATGATTAACCTTATCTTTTTACATTACATGAATGGCTAAGATTCAATTTTAAATTTAAAATTGAATCATAGCCATCCTTTTTATCTTTAAAGATTAGAAACTATCCTAGACTATTACATAACATTATGACATCATTACTTATAAGATAAACATAACCCAAAGCTTCTCCAAGAAGCCAAACCATTGGTCATTCCAGGAGAGAGAAGCAGCAGCTGGTTCCTCCATAGCCAAGAGCTTGAGTTGGCTTTCAAATTCCATAAACCCTAGCTTAGAGCCATCAAAACCTAAACCTTCCTTCACTAAAATTGATCTACACTTCAATCTCTACCAATACAACCAATTAGAAATTCCAAACCTCATCATATTCACCTCATCCATCACTGGTCAGAGGAGGGTTTGAAGGTGTTTTGTGAATCTTGGAGTGGAGGACTTCTATCTTGAAGCAAGCTAGACAAAGATAGACTAGCCTTCAAGAGTAGGGTTTCTATAGTCCTTTCTCTTGAAATTTTGACCTGTTCTTCCTGGTTTTATTTCAAAGTTTTGATTGTATTTGGTTGATGATATATTTTTATTGATGTTTGAATTTTGGTGGTGGGTTTGGATGGTGTTAAAAAGGGGTTTTCACTAAAGGAAATATGGACTAGGCTCCTGGATTTCAAGCGTCCTGCAAGCAGAAATTATACACGAATTTTCTGATATATTTGTGGGTGATTTCATGACCTACAAAAATTATATGTTGTAATTTACGTCTTAAAATAATTGTATAAATTTTCTTAGGTGTTAACTTTAAATTTTACTACCTCAAAAAATCAAGAACCGAATTGTGACTGATGCTGCCTTGGTTGTTGAAACTGAGCAATAAAGTTGTCCAATTTTATTATCATAGCAAATGATTGAATAAACCCTTGAAATTTTTACCTGAAGTTATTAATATTGAAGTATCATGTGAATTTTATTGTGCACTAATTCAATCATTTGCTAGGGTTAAAAATTCCAAGAATAGGGTATGGTCTTGAATTTGTGGCCCCTGACCACTAAATTGTAATTTACTGAAGTAGCTAGAGAACTCTACTTGTCATGAAATTTTTACAGATTATTCTAGACATGTTGAAGTGTCATGGAGAATTTTTTTGGCATATGAATTTGCCATTTGATATAGAAATAAAATGCTACTACTAGCATAGTGAATTATTCCCAGTGCTGAAATGGTAGAAATGCACTAAAACGATGATAAAATGACACTTAGTCCAGGTATAAATTATATTCATGCATGTTAGTTACTTTAAAGAGTTGTTTATGAGATATAAATGAGACCCTAACATGATTGAATGCCTACAAGTGATGTATGCTATGCCTTGTAAAAAGAGAAACACATGATATGGTGGCATGACAAAAGAGAATCTATAACTTCTAACTAGGCATGTTTTAACATATGGGGAAAAAAGTAAAAACAAGGCTTATATGAGTTAAAGAGGAAGGCAAAAGTTTCCCTAAGAATTATATGAGTCGGTAGATGTATCGGCTAGGAATAGAACTGTGTGATTCAGAAATGGAAAAAATGAAGTCCGATGATCACGATAAGGAATGAGCTCATGTCTAGCAGCTATTGTCCTTTATAAAATTATCCATGAGAATGTTGTTCTATGTGAAATCAAGCCTTCCCTATATGAGAAAGAGGTAATGATATGAAATTGAGTTGGTTATTTATAAGATAATATGTATGATTATTATTGCTAATTCTATTATTTTTGCATGGGACATAATATAATACCACTCACATGAATAACCTCATTAATTAGGCCTATCTATGCTAATAGAATAACCTACTAAGAATTTAATATTCTCATCCCTATGTGCATGTATGTTGTATTGTGCTCAGACCACAGATGTTTAACCGTGATCTTCTTTCTTCATTCGCCTCAGTGGAGGTGGCATTATGACGTAGAGTTGGATTCACTGTATGTGGTAGCGTATTCAGATCCGACGTATATTTTCTTCACCCGTTCTTTTAGTAGCTCTTCTTTTCACTGGAGTTTGACAGGTTTCCCTTTTAACAGTGTGCCCCTTCACATGGCACACCCAGTGTGTTCATACCTCCATTGCACCACCCATGCCCTCTCTTGGAAATGGACCTTCTTCATCCTCCTCCTCCTGACTTCAGACCATCGAAGGGTCTACGCCCCCAATGGAGGTGAGGTCATCATCTCGATGGCCAATGGTTTCACCTAGGAGGATGCTAGATCTATAGGGACTTTTGACTTGTATATAGTTGTAGTTAAGTGATAGGACCGTGCCAGTTAGAACTCGATTCTCATTTGAGGTTATAAGATCCATTTCTTTGTGTATACGATTTTTGTTGGATCTTAATGTGAGTAGGCTAGGCTTTATGTTACCATAGGTCTTTTGGATAAAAGTCCCTATGTGGTATTGTAGGTGTATAACTTATTCACCGGTTGGGCATGTGTAAAGATAGTTGTGTACAAAATATATGTATATAGTGGAACTTTGGTGGTTGCTTTACCTTATGTTTTTATTTTATTGTATTTTATTTATTATATCTCCGACTAGCCTAGGATAATCAGGGAGAGTACACTCTTTAATTACGATGCTAATGCTTGAGTAATACAGAGAGTTAGGAAGGTGTTACACTTCCGAGTGCAGGTCCCATATCCATAGCCCCATACAAGATGTTCCCATTAGAGTGATCTAGCTAAAAGCTTGCCTGAAGATTTATCTGAGAAAAGTTCTGTTAGGCCTAGTGCATCACCGTGGGGAGCCTTGTTGTTTGCTGAAGAAAGGACTGGAAGTATAGGATGTGTGTTGACTATAAGCAATTGAATAAAGTGACAGTGAAGAACAAATACCCTTTGCCTAGGATAGATCACTTGATGGACCAGCCAAGGTGAGGAGTGTTTTCTAGATTGATTTGAGGTTAGGTTACCACCAAGACCAGGATGAGAGATGAAGATATACCGAAAACGGCCTTTCACACTCGATACGGCCATTTCGAGTTTGGAGTAATGTCCTTTGGATTAACCAATGCTCCAGTAGTTTTCATGGATTATATGAATAGGATCTTTAGACCCCATTTAGATCAGTTCGTGGTTGTCTTCATAAATGATATTCTATCTACCCTAAGACCTATGAGGAGCATGAACGTCACCTGACCATAATCTGAGATCTTGAAGGAAAGAACTATATGCCAAGCTTTCTAAGTGCTAATTGTTGGATGAGGTGAAATTTTAGGGCAAGTAGTACCAAGAGAGGAATTGCTATAGATCCTAGTAAAGGTGGAAACGATGGTGAACTTGGAAAGACCAACCATCTGGAATCTAAAGTAAGGAGCTTTTTGGGTTAGCCGGTTATTACCGTCAGTTTATCAAGGGATTTTGAGATTTCCTTACCTCCAACCAAGCTGACTAGGAAAAACACCCCTTTTTCATGGACCCAGGAGTGTGAAGAGCTTTCAAGAGCTAAAATACAAGTTAACCTCAACCCCGTTTTGGTGTTACCCAACCCCAGTATGCCTTTAAAAGATACCCTGATGCTTCAAGAAAGTGTTTGGTTGTCTACTCATGCAAGATAGGAAAGTGGTGGCCTATGACGTCAGGCAACTCAAGCCACATGAGGCAAATTACCCTACCCATGACCTTGAGTTAGCCGCGTGTTTTGTCTGAAGATTTGGAGACATCATTTATACTGAGTTAAGTTTGAGGTGTTCTTGAATCACAAGAGTTTGATATTCTTTGACCAGAGAGCTAAAACATGAGGCAAAGGAGGTGGATGGAGTCCAAAGATTAATGATTTTGGGGTCCACTACCATCCAGGCAAAGCTAATGTTGTAGCGATGCTCAAAGAGAAAATCTTTACAAGTATCCCGTTGATGGTGAAGGAGGTTGAAAGTTGCTGAGGTTTAGAGACCTAAACCTAGGGATGACCTTGACCACTAAAGGCATAAGAGCTTGCCATCTTTAGTGTAACGAGTGAATTCAAGGAAAGAATTGCTCAAGCCCAAAGGGAAGATACGTAATTTCAAGAAACCTTAGAGGCAGTAAAGCCCAGAAGTTGAAAGGTTTTACCCAAGGGAATGATAGTTTGTGGAGATTTAAGGTCATATATGTGTACCTGTTGTGACCTCTTGAAAGGACATTTTGGAGGAAGCCCATAAGAGTCATTTCACCCTTCATCCTAGTGCCACCAAGATGTATCAAGATTTGAAGAAGATGTTTTGTGGCTAGGATTGAAGAGGATGTGTGCACATGGTGAATAATGCTTGTGTGTCAAAAGGTGAAGATTGAGCACCAAACACTCTTGGAATGTTGCAACCCCTACCAATCCCCGAGTTGAAGTTGGATAGATCTCCATGATGTTGTAACTGGACTACGAGGACCTAAGCGAATCATGACGCCATTTGGGTATAGTGGAATCCATTGACCAAATCAGCCCACTTTTTACCTATTAAGGTGACTTATTCCTTGGATAGGTTAGGACTATATATTCAGGAATATAGAAGGTTACACAGTAAGACCGTCGACGAGACCTGGTATCGGGATCGTGATTTACATCACGATTTTGGGGAGCCTTTCAAGAAAGCATTTGGTTCAAGCTCGTGTTTGACACGGCTTATCACCCCCAAAACGATGGTCAATAAAAGAATTATCCAAACTTTGGAGGATATGTTAAAGGCATGCATTTTGGATAAAAGAGGGAGTTGGATAAGTACCTCATTATCTAATTTGCATATAACAATAGTTATCATGCAAGTATCAGGATCTGCACTATATGAGGCCCTCTATGACAGAATGTCAATCGCCCTTGTATTGGTATGAACCCCGAATAGTAGAAATTACTCTGAACCTGATATTGTAGGGAAAGATACGTAACAAATCAAGAAGATTAGGGATAAGATTCTTACTACTCAAAGTCAACAGTAAAACTCATGTGGACAAGCGGCGAAGTTGCTAGATTTTGAAGAAGGGGACCATGTGTTGCAACACCCCCACCATAAGGCTTAATGAGCACCAAAGTAAGAAATGAGCCCAGGTTTTCTTGGCCCATTTGAAATCCTTAACAAAGAAGGATCTGGAGCTTACCGATAGCCCTTCCCTCAGTTTGCCAACCTTCATGATGTTTTTATGTATCCCAGTTAATAAGTATTAGTTGAACCCAAAGTCATGTAATGAAGTGAACAAGTGTAATTAAAAGATGACCTAATGTTTAACTTAACCAGCTATTAGAATTGTTGACCGAAGGAGTTAAGCAATTAAGAATAAGCTCATACCCCGGTCAGTAGCATGGGACGAGGTGAAACCGAAGAATTCACATTGGAGCTTGGAATTAACATGCAAGCACAGGACCCGAACTATTTTAGGAATTAAATTTCCAAAACTGGAAAATTCCGAATGTAAAGGAGAATGTAATTGCCCCAATATACTGCCGTTAGAATTAACTAGTCTACCCTATAATTTTTACATATAATTGAGACCAACAATCTCAATAAAGGAATAAGACATTAGAAGAGAGGTTAGGAGAGTTTGGATGAGAATCCAAAACCCCAATTTTCTTGGACGTGTAATGACCAAAATGCCCTTTAGGTCATTTCGCCCTGTAAAATGCTGACCATGGGCCCGACCGTCCTCAAGGGGATGTTTTGACAATAATAAGGGATTGTTTGTGTTATGTGTGTTAATAGAGGAAAAGAATCTTAATTTTGAGCTCCACGCTCAAAATGACCAAAACGCCCATGCGATTGTTTTAACCCCGAATTGCATGCCGATGAGCCGAACCTCACTAAATGTTTTAAAAGATGTTTGTAGCTATGATTGGTCAATGGTTAAGTCTGGTGGCCTTGGGAAGTTTTTGAGTAAAATTACCGTTTTGCCCCTGCCCTTTGTGCATTTTACGAATTTTGAGATTTTCATTTGTTATAGTGAAACCTAAGCAATATTAGGCTCTAATGAAAGGTTATTAAATTTAAATTATAATCTAGAGTCAAATTATTTATCTAGAATGATTAGAACCCAAAAATTCTTAAAACACCCAAATTGCTTACTATTTCACCTAAGCCCTCTTATGAAATTCTCAAATTGCAAAGATACCTACCTACACCTACATAATACATGAAACACACAAATTTTCTCCTTCTTGGGGCTGTAATGGCCGAATTATTGGTGCCTCCATGCATCAAGAATATTTGTCAAATTTGGCACAAAACTCAGGTATGAAAACAAGGAATCATGAAACAGTTTCCATGTTTTAAGCCATGAAAAAAGAACACGTTGTTCCTCCCTTTGTCCTCCCTAATCAACCACCTATGCCTTCATGTGTCCATTCCTGAGCTTCAAAATCTCTATAAATAGGCGTGCTTAATTAGTCTTAGAAGCCTTGCTCATAATTGTACACTTCATGTTTTTCCAAAGCTCAAAACTTTTCTCTCCCCCTTGGCCGAATCTCCTTCAACTTTTCAAGGAGATTTTCTTTCATTTCACTCAAAGAAACCCAGTTCTCTCCTTTCTTCAAACCAAATTAGGTAGGGTGTAGTTTCTAAACTTATTTCTATGCTTTGAGGAGTTGTGTCTTGAGCTCAAAATGTTGAAATAATGAACCTCCACATGCTTTTTCATTTCGTGTTCTTCCTTTTCTTTTTCCTCTTTGTAAACACTGAACAATTAACCCAATACGCCTAGGTCGCATCTGAATTAATTACTAGACTTTACTCTTTGCTTTAGTTATTTAACCATACTTTGAAAATACTTAATGAATTACGAGCCATTTTTTTTTAAAACATAATTGAAAACGTTAAGTTGTGCCTAATGTGAAGATTTAGCAGAATTTGAAGACACATAGGAATTTACAAACATTACATCATAATATATTTGATCATCGTATTAGCATTCATAAGCACACTTGCAACATCCAAGATATATATATACACATAAAAAACAAATAAATAAATAAAATTTAAATTAAGCTTTATTAGTTGGAATTTCAAATCCAATAAAGTATAAATGATGAGAGCTATTCAATGATTTTTATTAAAAAAACATGAATAGTGTTTTGCTTGCTTGGAGGCTTGCCCTGGAAGCTTGAAAACCTTACTCAGGACCCTGAGGTGCCAAAATTTTGTAAAATATGGGATGAGGTTAGAAATACTTAGAAATGAAAATTTCATACTTAGAATTAATTTTCTGTAATATCGAATTATTCTGTACTGCATTTCACGTCAGCTTGTAAATCGTGTGTGATTTTTAACATCTTTAATAATTTAACCTTTACAAAATGATTAACCATATATTTTTTTTTTCATTATATGAATGGCTAAGATTCAATTTGTAACGCCCTAACTTTTACCGTCATTTAGAAATTACCGAATTACCCTATGTAATTCTTATATAAATTTGAAGACTTAAACAATCCTCAATAAAGGAATATAACATTAGAAAAGAAGTTATGAGCGATTCCTGAAGAGTCGCAAGCCCCGAATTTCTGACGTGTAAAATGACCAAAATGCCCCTGAGGTTATTTTACTTAGAAATGAGGATCGTGGTCCGAGCCGTCTCAAGGAGATGTTCTAGGGAATGGGATTGTTTGTGTTATGTGTGTTAATAGAGGAGAAGAATCCTCAATTTGAGTTTCAACGCGCAAAATGACCAAAATGTCCCTGCGGCGTTTAACTCTGATTTGCATGCCGACTTAGCCGAACCTCACTAAAATGTTTTAAAACATGTTTTTAAGCTATGATTAACCATTAGTTAAGCTCGGGTGGTCTCAGGAATTTTTAAGTAAAATGACCATTTTGCCCGTCTCTGCCTTTAAGTTTGAATTTTGAGATTTTTGATTTGTTACGAAACATAAGCAATATTAGGCTCAATTTAAAGCTTATTAAATTCTAATTACTAATCTAGAGTCAAATTATTTATTTAAATGATTAGAATCTGAAATTGCTTAAAAACACCCAAATTGCTTACTAATTCACCTAAGCCCTTAATTGCAAATTCTCTAATTTGCAAAGATACCTACCTACACCTACATAATACATGGAACACACAAATTTTATCCTCCTTGGGCTATAATGCACGAAATTTTGGTCCATATGATTAGAAAATTTTGTCAAAGAATGCACAAAAACCAAGGTATGAAAACAAGGAACCATGAAAACATGATTCCATGTTTTAAGCCACCAAACAAGTTTCTTCCTTGTTTCTTCTCTCAACTTTGGTCAGACTTTCCTCCTCCTTTTGTCCATTTATGAGCCTCAAAATCTCTATAAATAGGCATGCTTGAAGGAGTGTTAGAGGCCTTAGTTCATAACTTACACAATTCTAGTTTTTAAAGCACCAAAGCTTCTTTCTTCCTCTCTTGGCTTGAACTTCTTCTCCCATTCAAAGAGATTTTCTTTCATTTCACTCAAGAAACCAAGTTCTCTTCATTTCCTTCAAATAAAATTAGGTAGGGAGTTGTTTCTAAGTTCATTTTATGCTATGACAAGTTATGTTTCTAGTTCAAAAATGATGATTTCATGGACTTTCTTCTAGCTCTCAATTTCGGTTTTGTTTTCCCCTTTTCTTTTAAAAACATTTCAGCCTTATGGCCTAGATTATGATGAGACCATGGTTTGATGATGAGGTTCTTTGAGTGTTGGTTGCAAAGCCTTCACAAGTTAGGCCTCTAAAACTTGAAGGTTTCACTATTTTTAAAGCTTTACAATTTCGGTTTTTCTTTCCTTATTTTTCTTTAATATTTTCAATGGCCTAAGAAGGAATATGATGATAGCTTGATGATGATGACCTTGAGTGTTGGTTGTAAATCCATCACAAGTTAGGCCTTAAGTTGAAAATTCCACTTGATGCAAAAGTTTAAAGAATGATGTTTTTATGATGTAAAAATAAAATCTTGAACTTGAACTTTTAATGTTTAAGTTTATGCCTTGCATAACCATGTTTACTTTTAATGTCATCACTAAATTCTCAAGAATAAATAAATGAACTTGCATATCTCATGTTTAAATTTCCAAGCTTGCATTTCATGTTTATATTTCAAGTTGTCACTTAATCTATAAAGATAATAAAGAGGTTGCATCTCATATTTATTTTATGCTCTCACTTTATTTTATAATGGCTAAAAGAATCAACGCATGACATGTTTATTTTATGTCATCACCTAAAGATCCTAGAGCTCAAAGACTTGCCCAAGTATCACAAGCAAAGTTGGAAAATGGTAGTATCACTTTCAATTTCCTTAAGATTATTGGAGTTAAAGAATTCATTCTTTAAGAAGTCTTGAGATTGGAGCTTAATAAGATGTAATAAGAATTCTCTTCTCCCTTCACCCTTCCGAGTGTTTACTACCGCGTTCCCTTCTAAGATTCTCTTCTCCCTCCACTGGTCCATGCCCAGGATACGCCGTCAGTTCTTGCATCATGTTTATATTTCAAGTTCTTGCATCATGTTTAATTTTCAAGTCATCACCTTAAATCTTAAAGATAAAGAAATGGATTTGCATATCATGTTTATAATTCCAAGTTATCACCTTATAATGACAAGATTAAAATGAGGTTGCATAGCATGTTTATGATTCTAAGATATCACATAAATCTCTTAAGTTCAAGACTTGCTCCTTTTATCTTAAGTGAAATTTTAATTATGAAGATTCTTTCAAGTTTAGCAAAAGAATTAGTTTCTAAAAGAGTTTTAAGGTTTGAAAGATTTTATGGGAAACTAGTATCTTACATGTACTTAAAATGTAATTTTAAGCAATTATGTGAGGTTCATAATTCAACCACTATATGAGTTTTAGAACTCACTGTATATGATGGTTTAATATGTTTAAGTTGTGATAATCATGGTTTATTGCTAAAGGAATGATTTTATGCATGTTAGAAATAAAACTAGCTTCCCAAGAAAAACCGTAAAACAATATTCTAGAACTCTAGAAAATGAAATTTATGCGTTCTGTCCAAAACCTTTAGCAGCCCTAAGAACCAGGTTCTATTATGTTTAGATAAGAGAGAATGATTCATAATTGATTTAGTAATTAATTTTAGCATTAAAGGAAAGCTTGGTAACGAGAAAGGGTTAAAAATGCAACTTCTAGCACACCGTAAAGCCTTAAATATAACTTGCTGCCTATGCTGTCCCATATAGTTTAATAATAATTTAAGGCTTATAATTAATGGTAATGATGATAATGAATCCTTTAGATGCATGATTAATTAGTTTGATAATTGAGATTGCCCAATTCTAAGTTTTCGATGAAGTCTTTCCGTAAGAATTTATGATGATGGTCTCTTTGAGTTTGAAATGATAAGTCTATGTAAGTGATTTGATGCTTATTAAGTATTTGATATCATTGAATGACTTCATAGTTTGCATGATATAGTTGCTGTTGCAAACAATGAGAATGTTTATGCATCTGTACCATTATGAATTCAGAAGTTGTATTATGATATAACATGCAAAGACTTTAAGGTGACTCAAATATATGAGGAAATGACCCTTTGGACCCATCGACATATAGGTGGTGAAGAATCCTAAGAAAATGATCCTTTGGAACCCGTCAAACTATAGGTGGTGAAAAGGTGATTCTTGCCCCCTAGTCCGTTCTCTCAAAGGGTAGAGACGTAATTTTTACTTATCAAAGGGATAAGTATGTGCTGGTGACGACTAGCAAGGTATGAGCTCATAACCTAGATTACTCCCAAAAGGGTGGAGATAGGGTGGCCCGAAATGATGATGAAAGTAACTTTAAGTCACCTAAGAAACTAAGTAAATGCATTATGTGAATATGATGTTCTGCTATGCATAGTATTTATAAGATGATGATGAGAAATATGATGTTTTGCTATGCATAGTATTATGAAATGATGATGAGGAATATGATGTGATTTTATGCATAACTATGTTATTATATATAAAGGAAAAGTTCATTATAAACATGACATGTTAAGTTTATGATGCATTATAAGACGCATGATTAAAACCGATGAACTCGGAAGTATATTTTCAAACTAATAAATCAATCTTAGCATGCTCACTATTTCATAATAATCTTTAGGTTCTTAGGATGATGATGATGACACAATATATGAGGTGAGTACCCTACGAGATCTTTATAAAATTTTCTCACTCCTTCTTTTCTTTCCATCTCGTCTTAAGAAGTGGTGGTGATGTTTGCTATTTCGTTGATGTTCTCACCTGGTAGGCTAACTTGATTTGGCGAATGGTTATCATCCTGAGGAACAATCGCTAAACTTTGCGTAGCTTGGATATTTAATCCCTATCCTTGGAGTGTTATTACTAGGTGCCATTAATGGATGTCCTTCCATCCATATATTATTTATATTTTGTTAGATTGCCTACACCTAGTCTTATTCGTTGGTAGGCAAACTATCTATGTGTTAGGTAATTATGGATGTTATATGATGGAGCCAATATGAATGTGTTTTTCATGCTAGATTCACGTTATCGCTTTATTTCGATTATTGTTCACGTTATGTGTGGCTTACGTTTTCAATTATGTTTTAAAAAAAAAAATGGCTCATAATTTCACTAAGTATTTTCAAAGTATGATGAAAGAACTGAAGCAAAGAGTAAGTCTATAATTAATCAAATACAACCTAGGTGTATTCGGTTAATTATTAGGGTGTTACACAATTTTGTAATTCAAAATTGAATCATAGCCATCCTTTTTATCTTTAAAGATTAGGAATATCCTAATCTATTACTCAACATTATGACATCATCACCAATTATAAGATAAACTTGAATTTTAGCTTTTCAGAAGCTAGAACTTTTGCCATTTAGGAGGAAAAAGGCAGCAGCTAGTCCTCCATAGCCAAGAGCTTGAGTTTGCTTCCAAAATCCAAAAACCCTAGCTTAGAACCATCAAAACCTAATCTTTCCTTCACCAAAATTGATCTACACTTCAATCTCTACCCATTGTACCACTTAGAACTTCAAAACCTCATCATATTCACCTCATCCATCACTGATCAGAGGAGGGTTTGAAGGTGTTTTGGGAGTCTTGGAGTGAAGGACTCTCATCTTGGAGCAAGCTAGAGACAAAGAGAGACTAGCCTTCAAGAGAGGGTTTTCTATGGTCTTTCTCTCTGAAATTTTACTGATCCGTTCTGCTTGGTTTTATTCTAAAATTTTGATTTTATTGGTTGATGATATATTGTTATTGATGTGTGAATTTTGGTGGTGGGTTTGGATGGTGTTAAAAAGGGGTTTTCACTAAAGGAAATCTGGACTAGGCTGCGGAGTTCAGGCCGTCCCAAGCAGAAATTATGACGAATTTTCTGATATAATTGTGGGTGTTTTCATAAGCTATAAAAATTATATGTTGAAGAGAACACCTTAAACTACATGAATTTTATTGGGTGTTAACTTTGAAGTTTACTACTTCAAAAAAATCAAGAACCAAATTGTGACTGGAACTGCCTAGGTTGTCTGAAACTTAACAATAAAGTTGCCCTATTTTATTATCATAGCAAATGATTGAATGAATCCTTGAAATTTTTACCTGAAGTTAATAACATATTGAGGTATCACTGTGAATTTTATTGTGCACTAATTCAATCATTTTCTAGGGTTAAAAATTCTAATAACGGGTCTGTTGTGAATTTGTGGTCCTTGACCACTAAATTTGTGCAATTTACTAAAGTAGCTAGAGGGCTCTACTTGTCCTGAAATTTTTACAGGTTATTCTAGACATGTGGGAGTGTCAGTGAGAATTTTTGTGGCATATGAATTGGCCATTTGGTATAGAAATAAAATGCTACCGTTAGCATAGTGAATCAGCCCAAGTGCTGAAATGGAGAACTTGCACTAAATGATGATGAAATGACACTTAGTTCAGATATAAATTATATTCATGCATGATAGTTACTTTAAAGAGTTATTCAAGAGATATAAATGAGACCTTAATGTGATTGAATGCCTATGAGTGATGTATGCCATGCCTTGTAAAAAGAGAAATACATGAGATCCGGTAACATGACAAAGAATCTATAACTCCTAACTGGGCATGTTTTAACATATGGAAAACAGAAAACAAGGCTTATATGAGTTAAAGAGGGAAGGCAAAAATAAGGACTTCCCTAAGAATGGTATGAGTCGGAAGACGTATCGGCTAGGAATAGAACTGTGTGTGATTCGGAGGTGAAAAAAAAAAATGAAGTCCGATGATCACGAGAGGAATGAGCTCATGTCCTAGTCTATTGTCCTTTATAAAATTATCCATTAGATGTTGTTATGTGAAATCAAGCCTTCCCTATATGAAAGAAAAGAGGTGACAGGATTAAATCAAGTTGGTTATTTATAAGATAATATGTATGATTATTATTGCTAATTCTATCAGCATTTTTGCATGGGACCTAATATAATATTACTTACATGAATGACCTCATTAATTAGGCCCTGCCCATGCTAACGGGATTTCCCTACTGAGAATTTTATAATATTCTCATCCCTATGTGCATGTATGTTGTATTGTACTCAGATCCAATAGATGCCGACCGCTATCTTCTTTCTTGATTCGCCAGAGAGAGGTGGCATTATGACGCAGAGTCCCATCGTTGTATGTAGGAGCGTATTCCTTGAATTCGAGCGTATACTTCTTCACTCGTTCTTTTAGTAGCTCCGTTTTCACTTGAGAGTTCGACCCAGGTTTTCCTTTTGATGGTGTGCCCCTTCATGGCACACTGAGCTGTGTTCATACCTCCTGCCACCACCTATGCCCCCTCCTAGAGATGGACCTTCTTCATCCTCCTCTTTAATTTTAGACCTTATTTGAGGGTCCCCCACGTTCCTTAAGGTGAGGCCATCATCCCGATGGCCAACGGTTTCGCCTAGGAGGATGCTAGACCTATAGGGGCTTTTGACTTGTATGTAGTTGCAGTGTAGTGATGGGACCGTGCGAGTTAGAACTTGAATTCTATTGAAGTTATAAGATCCATTTTATGGGATACGATTTTTGCTTGGATCTTAATATGAGTAGGCTAGGCTTCATGTTATCGATAATCTTTTGGATAAGAGTCCCTATGTAGCATCATAGGTGCTCTAACTTATCTACTAGGTGCGCATATGTAAAGATAGTTGTGTACAAAATATATGTATATAGTGGAGCTTTGGTGGTTGCTTTACCTTATGTTTTTATTTTATTGTATGTTAATTTATTTATATATTTCTTATTACTATCCCATAATCAAGGAGTAATACTTTAATTACAATGTACTTCTCGAGAGTAATAAAGAGTTAGGAGGGTGTTACACACACCATAATACATATACATAATAACCTCACTCATACATTTCCGTCTTAAAACAAATACATCAAACTAGTAAGCATAAGACAACATATGCACTCAAGTAAATAACCTTAAGCTAAGGAGAGCTATCCTAAAACTAGGGTGTATGATCACGCTCAAATCTATTAAGAACTCTCTATGGCCACTTGCCTCTTAAACGGTGGAATATATCCTATCTACTGAACGAATTCCTTTAGGAAGGAATACGAGACTATGGGCTCGAGGACGCATAGATGGCTTTCGTGCCAATTTTGGCTTGGACAAGACTTCCTCACTACCCTCTCTCACACATGATGTGACGTAGAGCTTTTCTAAAAATACATGAGTATGGGCATCCTCGATGGATTTGTCTTACCAGACCCGTTTGAGGGACATAATCGGAATACCATGGAAAAACTATACCAGGCGGAGTAAGAACGTAGCATCATGTGCATGGGCGTGCTCAAAAACCACCCTCGTCACTATACGGAGAAGACAGGAAAAAAATCCGATAACTAGGAACGGGTGTGCAACGGACCTTACGAAAACAAAAACACAAACCACACACTTCCCTTCAAAGTAATATGAACGATGGTTGGGGTCGTAGTGAAATTCCCATGTAAGTGTATCAACATAGGATGAATGTTACCATCCTATCTAGAATTACCCAAAATAAAGAAAGGGATGAGAATCTTGCTAAGAATTTTGAGGAGGAATTCCTTCTATAGTGTCATTATCAAGTCTCTAGGAACCTCGGGGTTATTATAAAATAGTGAGCATGCTAAGATTCATTATTAAGTTCAAAAATATTTTACCGAAGGTTTGGAATTTTAAATCATGCATCTTATAATGCATCATAAACTTAGCATGTTATATTTATAATGAACTTTTCGTTTATCAATACATATATCCCTCATCATCATATCATAATAACATGGATAGAAGAACATCATATTTATTTAGTGCTTTAGGTGACTTAAAATCTTATCATCATCATCATTTTCCTTGGGCCGCCCTATACTCCACCATTTTGGGGAGTAATCTAGATCATGAGCTCATATCTTACTATTCGTCACTAGCATATACTCATCCCTTTTGATAAGCTAAAATCCCAACTCTACCCTTTTGAGAGAACGGTGTAACGTCTTAATTTCCGCGATTGAGTACAAATGACCTAAATGCCCCGAGGTCATTTCCACCGAATTGAGGACAGGAGTCAACTCCAATCCTCCATAGGTCAACTCAATGTTTGAAGGGTTATAATTGTTATGGTTGTTATCCAGGTGAAATCTCGTTTTTTGAACTTTCGGCTCAAAATGACCAAAATAGCCTGCGGTGTTCTACGTGGAAGGTGCGTTTGAGCCCGGAATTTTTCCAGGAAGTTTAGAATGATGTTTTAAGTGATGTTGATGTTTAGTTCTGCTTGAAGGTCCTGCAGTATTAGTAAAATTCATTTTGCCCCTAGAACAGTGTAATACCAAGCCTGACTAACGCAATTAGTAATTAAGCAATATTAGGCTCTAATCGAAGATTAATTTATTTCAATAATTAATCTAAGTCAAAATGATTTATTAAGGTTAATTAGAACCTAAAGATTTCTTAGATAAACTTTAATTGCATTCTTTAATTCAAAATTCCTATTCATATAATCTTGAATAACGTTTTCTTTCTTACTTCTTAATTTAAGGAAACTTGTCTATGACTCAATTAGACTTAATTAAGAGTTTTAATTCTTTAATCTAGTATGACCACTCCCTAATCAAGTCTTGACACTCTGATTACCCAATTATCTCACCTAAACGTCTTCCTACAAAACCCTAATCAAAACCTTAATTAAAGAAACACCTAAACACATCCTTAAACCACAATTACATGAACAAAATCCCTTCCCCCTTGGCTTATACGATCCGAAACTTCCCCTCAAAGTGGTGCCACATGTTGATTTTTGTTGTACTCCAAGCCCATGCCTTAAGCCATACCCAAACACATACCTTGCCCATGCCTTGCCCATGCCTAAGACCATGCCTTGACCAAGAGATATTTCTTTCTCCTTCCTTCCCAAGTGGCCGGTTCCTCCTCCCCCATGGAAGCCTCATTGTTGAAAATTTATATCAATACCAAGCCTTGATGAACCTTCTCACACTTTGGTTCATTTGTTAAGTTTACACTTCTTGCAAAATTCTCATTTCCTTTCAGTCTCACTTTGGCCAAGTTCTTCCTCAAGACTTCAACAGGATTTCCTTCTCATTTCATCAAGAAGAAAGCTTTGTCATCTCTCTTCAAGAGTTCTTTAGGTAGGGGTTTTGTTTTAATGTTTTGCTTGTGTTGAAAAGTTCTAGTTTTCTTGGTTTCAAAGTCTTTTCCTCTTCCCTTTTTTCTTTTCGGCCAAGAGGCCCTTTTATAAAGAGAACATGAGCTTGATGATGAGGTTTCATGATTATGACTTGTTATTTCCATGTGAGAACCTTGAAGCTTCAAACAACTTGGTCTTAGACCATAAGTTGTGTTTTTCTTCCTTGCTTATAACTTTTGGTTTCCTTTTCCTTTTTCCTTTGAGGGATTTCGGTTTCTTTTGCCTTGGTTGGGACAAAGTGCTAAAATTGTAAGGAGATGTAACACCCTAAGCTCTTTAGAAATTAATTGAGGAATGGTGGATGGAAATATCGCACATTCTGAATGGGCAAGTCTGTGATGAGAATGACTCCATGAGGGAGCACAAAAAAAAAAAAATGAGGTAAATACTTTGGGGCTTGAGGCCCGTGGGGCCGAAACTAGAGGTTTGGGAACCGGAGGTGCCCGAAGTTAAGAAAATATGAGAATAAGAGTAGAAAGGTGGAATGATAATTTTATACCTAGAATTATTTTTCTAATATCGGTTAGATTTGGTACGATTTAACCGTCTGGAGATTTTCGTGTTCCAAATTTTTAATATTTAAGGATTCTAACATCATTAATAATTAATTTATAATTTATAAGTGATATTACCTATTTGAGGCAGTGGTAAGGCCAAGATTTGATCTTGGATTTCAAGATTCAAATCCTAGCCATCCACTTGGTGTTCTAGTAACATGAGTCATCACAAACACACTTTAACAAGTGATGAGTCACACCAACACTTAGCAATTTCTCCCCCAAGACAGCCAGCATTTTGGCCAAGGGAAGAAGAAAGGCAGCAGCTGCCAAACCTCCATGTTCAAGAGCTTCATCTTAGTCACAATTCACATAAACACTAGCCTAGGATCATCAAAGCCTAAACCTTTCTTCACTAAAGTTGCTTACACCTCCATCTCTATAATTCTACCATTAGAATTCCAAAAACCTCATCCTTTTCATCTCATCCATCACTGATTATAGGAGGATTTGGGGTGGTTTGAAGAGTTGGAAGTGAAGAACAATCATCTGAAGCAACCAAACACAAAGACACACAAGCCTTCACAAGTAGGGTTTCTCTGTTTGGCTGTTTTTGAAAATTTTCTGTTCTGATTTGGGATGATGTGTACCCGAAAATTTTGATGATTTTGATTGATATTGTGTTGAAATGGATGTATGAATTTTGGTGGTGGGATTGGATGGTGTTAGAAAAGGGTTTTGAACCAAAACATGTTGGACTGGTGTGCTGGATTTTCGGACTACTTGCAGGCAGTCTGAAATCCGGAATTTCTGGATATATTGTAGGTCTTTATGTGAGCTAAAAAATATATGTTCATCCTAACATCTTGGGCTAGTCCCATAAAATTTTTCGGGTGTTTATATTGAAGTTTGCTACCTGAAAAATTCAAGAACCGAAATGTGACTTGTGCTGTCCTGTTGTTGAAACTAGCAATAAACTTTCCTGATTTTATTATCCTAGTAATTGGTTGATCTAGCCCCTGAAATTTTTATGAGAAGTTAGTAACATATGTAAATGTCACTGTGAATTTTCTTGGGTTTTAAATCCATAAATTTCTAGGGTTAAAAATTATGGAAACCCAAATCTAGTCTGTGAATTAGGGGCACCTGACCACTGGATTTGTATATTTTATTGAAGTAGTTATATAACTCTGATTGCTTTGAAATTTTTACAGGTTATACTAGACACATTGAAGTGTCATCTTGAATTTTTATGGCTGTTGTGATGGCTTTTGGGTATAGCAATTGAATGTTCCACCTAGGACATTAATTCTGCCAGGGTGCTGGAAATTGAAAATGAATGATATTCATGATAATATGATAGATATGCTAAATCTATGGCATGTGAATACATTATTGTCTTAAATTTCTGATTTATAAATCTTGAACGCAAGTAACTAGATAATTGTAAAGTTAACATGCTATTGAGACATGGAAGAGAAAGTATGTAATGTGAATTGTAAAATAGTGCTGAGATAGCTGGTGTATATGCGTTGTTGTATACTTGGGCATACGTTGGGAAACAGAGAAAACAAGGCTTAGAGGGCAGAGAGAAGGGAAGGCAAAAAGAAGGACTTCCTAGAAAAGTTATGAGTCGGTAGACGTATCGGCTAGGCATAGAACTGAGTGATCCTAAATGGAAAAATGAAGTTCGGTGACCTCAATAGGATGAAGCTCATGTCCTAGCCTATTGTCCTTTATGAGATTGTTATTATTAAGATGGCCCTATGTGAACTAAGCCTTCCCTATGTTTGTAAACTAAGAAAAATATGTGGCACGGAAATGTTGGCGTGGCATGAGTTATCATTATATTGTTAGTTTAAATTTTTATGATTTACATAATTGAATATCACGTTATGACTTATATATATGAACCTGGTATATGCATGAATTCATTCTGGACTATGTATAGCACATGGGGAAAACTACCCTACTGAGAATTTTACATTATCTCACCTTACAGTTGTATATATTGTATTGTTCATTTTAGAGATGCCGTCCCCTGATCTTTTTCCTGACCGCCACAATGGGTGTGGGTATGACCCAGCTGGACTATGTACGCGGTCGGGATTGACATCGTATTTATATGTTCTTTGATCGGTCGTTTAGTACCTCTGTATTTGCTGCCGTTCCACTACTTTCCCTTACGAGGGTGTGCCTCTCCATATGGCCCATCCAGACCGTGTTCAGGTTCCCCCTGCCCCACCCTGTACTCGCCAGGATGCAGATGTTCATCCTCCTCTTCCGATTCGGACCCTTCTGGAGGGCCCAGACATTTCCCGTGCAGGTGAGGCCATTGCACCTATGGCCAATGGCTTTTCTATAGGGGGCGAGGTCATGAGTAGTGGTCGACATGTATAGGGCATGGTGTAGTGTTAGGGGTTTACCTACCTAGAATTGATGTACTTCCGATTTCCTTTTGCTCTGTTGTATATGTATATATGTTTATGCTATTTTGTTCACAATGGGCCTTGTTCTTCCAGCAGGGTTAGAGGTATTACATAGGGGGTTTAGCTCTTAGCCTCTCCAAGTTCTGGAGTTTTGGAGCTTTGTTTATCAGGTTGTTTTTCTTTCTTTATGATTACAATTGTGCTATTGATGTCACTATATGTAAATTTTGGCTATGAAAATATATGTATTATGACTTCCTCATTATTGATTATCCCAAACTAGTATTGATATGAGACTTCCCTTGTAAACACTCGTTAATTCCTATGTCTATTTCTTGAATAAAGTTTGGTAATTTGGAGGTGTAAATAGATCACAAAAGTTTTGTTAGAAAAATTAATCATATGATTTCAAAGAGCTCTAAGCTTACCCTTGCCAACCTTAAAGTTGGTTGGCCGTTCTAAGAGTTTTACTTAGATTGAAGCCCATGAGCAATAAAATAAAGAATATGACTTAGTTCTATTTGTGTTTGTTTTGTTAAAATGTTGTACTTGTTTTAATCTACTTTCTTGAGCTTGATGATGAAGTTCAAAACCAAAGTCTTCTTTGAAGACTTGGTGTTAAGAACTCTAAAGCTCATCTTCCATTGTTAAGATACATGTTGGGTTAAGGCTATTGATGTTCCTCTAAAGTCTTGTAAGAGCTCTAGTTAAGATAAAACAAGTTGCATTCATGTTTAAATTTATGTCTTGCATCTCATGTTTATTTTGATGCCATCACTAATCTCACAAGAATAAATGAATGAACTTGCATTACCATATTTAAATTCCTAAGCTTGCATTTCATGTTTATATTTCAAGTCATCACTTAATCCTTAAAGATAATAATGAGGTTGCATCTCATATTTATTTTATGCTCTCACTTTACTTTGTAATGAAGAGTAAAATGAAGTGCATAGCATGTTTAAGATTATGTTATCACCTAAATACTCTAGAGCTCAAAGACTTGCCCAAGTATCTTCAAAAGGAAATTTAACCATGATAAGTGAATATGTTTAGTATGATTCAAGGATGGTTTGATTTTGTAAAATGAAAGGATGATTTCAGAAAAAATGTT
This sequence comes from Dalbergia oliveri, assembly GCA_030441495.1. Taxonomy (NCBI): domain Eukaryota; kingdom Viridiplantae; phylum Streptophyta; class Magnoliopsida; order Fabales; family Fabaceae; genus Dalbergia; species Dalbergia oliveri. Next base: position 5,440 of record JAMLFY010000245.1, on the reverse strand, counting down.
GGAAAAATGTTTTATGAGGTCTCAAGGTGTTTAAATGGTTTGAAATGTGTCAAAAATCATGTTTTCTCAAATTCCGTAGGTCTTGGTAATCGATTAACACCTATGTAATCGATTACCAAGAGTGGTTTTCGAAGGGTTTTTGGTTTTGTAACGATTACCAGAGAATGTAATCGATTACCAAGGCAGTTTTTCATGCAGAACCGGTCCTTAAAACCTGGAATCGATTACATGTTAGTGTAATTGATTACTTCGATGTTCTTTATTTTCCTAAGAAGATTTAACTAAGTAATTGATTACCATACTATGTAATCGATTACCCGGTTTTTAACCCTAGAATAAATTTAGCTCTGGTAATCGATTACGAGGCACATGTAATCGATTACCAAAACACCTTTTGCTTCTGAAATTGTCCCAAGAGAAAACTAGCAACTCGTATGCACTTATAACATGAGTTTATGTGATTATGTGTGGTGAACATTTTTGGTTTCTGCTCTTATCCTTTATGGCCACTGGATGAATTCGAGGAGTTAGAATGTGTAATATTATGCTTGAGCGAAGTGAGGAACGTTTTGAAGGATTGGTGAGACTAAACAAATAGGGAGAATTTAGAACTAGAATCTTAAAGTGCTTAGACATAAGAATAATAACTTTTGTTCCAGCATAATTGAGCTTAAGGAAGATGGTTCATAACTAGTGATTATGCCTAGGAGTTGAATATAGAATCTTAGGCGAAGATAGAACTTAGAAAAGAGTTTAAGGCATAGATTCTAGAATCCTCGTAGTTGAATAAATGATCTTGATGAGTAATCTATATAATGCTGTTGGATGAATTAGTGAGCATAATGTTAGAAGAATTATAAAGAACAATCCCCCTAGATATGATAAAGACTTGCAATGGGTGATAAGATTACTAGAAAAAGAATTTAAGACCCGTAAGGGCCAAAGCATAAGACACCATGAGATAGGAGGTGTGATGTGAGCATGAGACCGAGAGAGTATATTCTTAATGATGTGAATATGATTACATTTCAAGTATGAAACCTTATGTGTATAATTGATATGTTGATATGATGAAGTGTTGTGCCATGTATTTGAGATGCATGAGGTTTTGAAATATGAATGAGATTGAGGAATATGCTCATGTGAACTAGAAAGTTATTGATTTGAGAAAGTTCCATAAGAATGATGCATGTGATTGAGATTATGTGGCATGACTCAAATTTGAGGAAATTCTGAGAGAGCTGTTATGCTGCCGAATTTCCGTCAAATTTGAGAGACTAAGAAAGTTTTTGAGAAATATGATGTTTAAGGTGACACACCGAGACGTACTTCTCCTACTCAATGAGGAGAAGGTAAAACCGTGAGGGCATAGACATTAGCCTGCCAAAGCGGACAAAGTCTTGGTCTTAACCAGTCGATGCGTTTCGAAGAAGGAAAAAGTCCCATGATGGGTGATCCTTAGGCCCTACCCGTACTTGGAGTCGGGATTATGATGATTATGATTATGATTATGTTTATGATTCGCTTATCAAGAGGATAAGTAAGAACTAGTGACGACTAGTTAAGGTATGAGCTCATAGCCTAGTTTAAGGGGTGCGGTTACTATTATGTTTGGTGTCACAAGATGAGATGAAGGAATGATGTTCAAGAGAAGTTACATGCCACTTATATGTTGTTTGATTATTGTTTGGTTTGCCTAAGATGTTGCCATGCATTCATGTTTATTATTGCGCATACATGCATTAAGATTCATTATAAAAGACATGGACCTTGGATAAATATCTTTGCGAAAACTTCATAATGAACCTATGCATGCTTAACCTTTTCATAATAAACCCAAGGTTCCTGGGACGTAAACGATGACACTAGGATAGAGGATTTCCCTATGAGATTCTTTAGCAAGATTCTCACCTCTCTCTCTGTTTCTTTTCCGTTACGTCTTCAACATCGATGGCGTCGTTCGTGATTTTCATTGACCCGCCCACTGGGAGGTGCACTATGACCCCAAGCATCAGTCCTACCACTTCAAGGGTCATTGCGAGGTGCGCGTTTTTGCATACGTGGACGCCCTTTGCTTTCCCCGTCTCCAGCTATCATTTTCATCCGACTTCACCTTTTGGCGATGACATGATCTTTGAGAGGACGTAACTCGAGACGAGTAAACCCGTCGTGCCTGTCCTTCCTCATCGACGGCATGCGGATACGCCGAGTATGTTCCCCGTCTCTCGGTCAGAGGCCGATCTTCGGAGGGCTCTTCCTTCGTTTCCTCTGGACTCGTTCGAGGCTGAGGACACTGCCACCAGCCGAGGCATGCGAGGCGTGTCCAGCCCGACAGCCGACCACGTCGTGGAGGCCATGCCATCCCCTCAATTCCTATGCCTAGATCTCCACTTCGTCCAGACTTACATCCGAGGAGCTCCATCAGGTTATGGGCTACATTCCCCATTGAGGATTAGCGTCATCAGGAGGCGTGGAAGGTGAGAGAAGTGAGTTGCGAGTCTTATCTTTTGGGGATTTACCATGTACTTGCCTTTATTTTCCTTTCCATGGATGTATTTCCAGTTTGATGAATGCAAGCATGCCCTCTTATATGGGTAAGACTTTATGCTTTCCTTTGTATTCGTGGTTATGTACTAAACTATTATGATTAATGTTATGATGATTGTTCTCATGATTGAGGTGTCCTTAATGCTTATGTTCTGTATGGTTGATTTATTCTTCCGCTTCACGTTTCATTTATGTTATACGCAAAGGCTCGCACTTTGTTTACATGTTTCATTTCAAAAAAATTTACCTATTTTCCGCTAAGTATTTTGTAAATGAATTTAAAGGAAGTAATAACTAATAATTAATCTTGATACGTCCTAGGCGTATTGGGTTAAATATTAGGGTGTTACAACGTGTTAGGGGGCAAATCACCTTTCAGCCACTATAGTCTGATGGGTCCAAAGGATCATTTTCTTATAAGTTTAAGTTACCATTAAGTCTTTGCATGTTATATCATAATACAATTCTCAATTCATAATCATCATAACATTTTTTCGTTTATAGTTTTACTTTGAATAATATATACCAACTGGAATCATGCATCTGGAGATTCCAGGAAGAGAGGTGGGTCACAAATGGACACGCTTAAATACCAAGTCTTTCCTGGCCAGAACCTTTCCAAATTACACTTTTACAGGTAATACACTTTCTTCCAGGCAACAAGAAATTTTTAAATAATAAAGAATATTTTATTTCATGCATAACATTCTCATTGTTTGCAACAACTATAACATGCAAGCCAGGGAATCATTCAATGATGTCAAATACTTAATAAGCATCAAATCACTACATAGATTTATTCTTTGAACATCAAAGAGGCAACATTATAAATCCTTACCAAAACTCTAGAATTGGGTAACCTCAATTATCAAACTAATTAATTATGCATCTAAGGGATTCATTACCATCATTACCATTAATTATAAACCTTAAGAACATTATTAGACTATATGGGGCAGCATAGGCAGTAAGTTGTTTAAGGTTTTACCTGTTAGAAGTTGCGTTTTAACCTTTTTCTTTACCGCTTTCTCCTATGATGCTAAAATTAATTACTAAACCAATTATGAATCATTCTCCCTTATCTAAACATAATAAACTGGTTCTTATGGCCTAAAGGTTCTGATAGAATGCATAAATTTCATTTCAAGTATAATAAATACTAGTTTCCCCTATAATTTTTGCAAAGCTTCAAAACTCCTTTAGCAACTAATTCTTGTTATTAAACTTGAAAGAAATTATAGGACTTTAGGCCTACCTTAATTCATGAGGCCGATTCATATATTGAAAGAATGTTCATGATTAGAATTTTCACTTAAGATAAAAGGAGCAAGTCTTGAGCTTTAGAGATTTAAGTGATAACTAGATCATAAACATGCTATACAACCTCATTTTAATCTTGTCTTTATAAGGTGATAACTTGGAAATATAAACATGATATGCAAGACTTGAAATTTAAACATGATGTGCAGGTCCATATTATTATATTCAAGAATTAAGGTGATTTGCTTAAAATATAAATATGATTATGCAGACTTGGAAATTTAAACATGATGCAAGAGTTGAAATAAATAAGAAACAGGAGCGGCGGTAGCTCGGCATTGGACCAATGAAGAGAGAAGAGAATCCTTATTACATCTTATTAAGCTTAAAACTCAAGACTTCTTAAAGAATGAATTCTTTGACTCCAATAATCTTAAGGAAATTGAAAGTGAGCTTTAGAGTTCTTATTACCATGGTTCCAAGAACCTTATTTCTTTGCTTAAGAAAAATCTTGAAACATAACTTGTTGGTCTTTTGACTAGATGAGGCTTAGGCAAACCTATCATCACTTGACCGAAATATGCATCCTTAGGATTCTACCATTTTCCAACTTTGCTTGTGATACTTGGGCAAGTCTTTGAGCTCTAGGATTCTTAGGTGATGACATAAAATAAACATGTCATGCGTTGATTCTTTTAGCCATTATAAAATAAAGTGAGAGCATAAAATAAATATGAGATGCATCCTCTTTATTATCTTTAGAGATTAAGTGACAACTTGAAACATAAACATGAAATGCAAACTTGGAAATTTAAACATGAGAAATGCAAGTTCATTTATTCATTCTTGAGAATTTAGTGATGACATAAAAGTAAACATGATATGCAAGGCATAAACTTAAACATGGATGCAAGTTCATTTTATTTCTTTACTAGAGCTCCTCCAAGACTTTAGAGAAATATAAATTTAACCCAATATATATATCTTAGCACAACGGAATACATCTTTCAAGTTCTAAACTCAAGATCTTTATTTTTACATCATAAAAACCTCATTCTTTAAAGTTTTGGTTCAAGTGGAATTTTCAAGCTTTAAAGGCCTAACTTGTGATGGATTTACAACCCATACTCAAGGTCCTCATCATCTGCCATCATTTCATTCCTTCTTAGGCCATTTGGCCGAAACCATTAAAGAAAAATAAGGAAAGAAAAATCGAAATTATAAAGCTTTAAAAACTAGTGAAATCTTCAAGTTTTAGAGGTTTAACTTGTGAAGGCTTTGCAACCAAACTCAAGAACTTTATCATCAAACCATGGCCTCATCATAATCTAGGCCATAAGGCCGAATTTACCAAAAGAAAGAAGGAAGAAAACTGAATTGAAAAAGCCATAGAAAGGTTCATTGATTCAACATTTTTGAGCTAGAAACAGAACCCACCATAGCATAATGAACTTAGAAACAAGACCTACCCAATTTTATTGAAGGAAGGAAGAGAACTTGGTTTCCTTGAGTGAAATGAAAGAAAATCTCTTTGAGAAATTGGGAGAAGAAGTTTCTGCTAAGAAAGAAGGAAGAAAGAAAGCTTTTGGTGCTTCTAAAACTAAGAATTCTGTAAGTTATGAACTAAGGCCCA
>JAMLFY010000244.1:0-48649 GCA_030441495.1 Dalbergia oliveri | reverse complement strand
TCGGCCCGATGCTGTTGCTTATACGGTTTTGGCTGATGGGCTTTGCAAGAATGGGAGGGCGTCTGACGCGATGAAAGTGTTGGATTTGATGCTGCAAAAGGGAGAAGGCGAGTACTGTAACTTACAATGTCTTGATAAGTGGACTATGTAAGGAAGGCCGGTTAGATGATGCACTGAGGATACTAGAGATGATGATAGAGAAGGGAAAGAAACCTGATGTTGTTACCTACAACACATTGTTGCAGGGGCTATGTGGAGTTGGAAAAATTGATGAGGCAATGGACCTTTGCAAGCTTTTATTGAGCAAGAAGTTCCATATTAAGCCTGATGTCTACTCATTTAATTTTCTAATTCAGGGACTTTGCAAGGAAGCACGTCTTGGTGATGCCATAAGGATCCATTCTACAATGGTTAATAGGGGGTTCACAGGTAGCATAGTAACTTATAATACTTTGATTGGTGGTTATCTAAATGCTGGAAAACTTACTAGGGCACTGGAACTCTGGAAATGTGCAGTAGACTTAGGATTTCCCCAACTCAATGACCTATAGTGTTATGATTAATGGTCTGTGCAAAATGCAAATGCTCAGTATTGCAAAAGGACTTTTCCATAAAATAAGAGCTTCTGGGATTAGACCTACAATAACTGATTACAATGCCCTGATGGCATCATTGTGCAAGGAAGGTAGTTTAGAGCAGGCTAGGAACTTATTTCTAGAAATGAGAAATGTGAATCATGGTCCTGACGTTGTCTCCTTTAATATTATAATTGATGGAACCCTCAAAGCTGGAGATATTCGATCTGCTAAGGAATTGCTATTGGAGATGGTTAACATGGATTTGGTCCCTGATGCTATTACTTTTTCTATATTAATAAACAGGTTTGCAAAACTAGGGCAGTTGGATGATGCCAAGTCACTATATGAGAGAATGATCACTTGTGGTCATGTACCAGATGCCCTTGTATTTGATTCTTTGCTAAAGGGCTATAGTTTAGTGGGAGAGACAGAAAACATCATTTCCGTGCTTCATCAAATGTCTGATAAGGGTGTTGTTCTAGACTCAAAATTAACCTCTACTATCTTAACATGCCTTTGTAACATGTCAGAGGATCTTGATATAAAGAAGATTCTTCCAAAATTTTCCCAACATACATCAGGAACAAGCATTACATGCAATGAGCTCTTGCTGAAGCTTAATAAGGTTCATCCAGAGCTTCAACTATTTGTTTCATGATGATAATTTTTTGTTTCAAAGAACGCGATGTCATGGTACTCTCTTAAGTAAGTTCTATGTTGTCTTTCATTAAATTAGCTATGTTCCTTGCTTTATCTTTTTTTTTTGGGGCTTAAATAGCCAAAATTATCTAGCTGGTATGGTTTGATTTCAGATTGCTGCATGTCTTTCAATATAACACACTTCTTCAGTCTCTAATTTTGATCAGGTAAGAAACTTTGTATGTTTTGTATCTTCTTAGATCTGGGTTACTTTCTCATTGACTATATTGTTACATGAATGGAACTTATTTCTTCTACTCATGGGAGATTTTTCCTCATATATTGTTCAAAGGTTTGATTTTGATAAATTTCTGTTGTGGCTGGATGCACATGTGAATGATGTAAGTATATGTATAGAGAATGGGAACTATCAGCCTAAACACAAGCATTATCTTTAACCAGCAATGACTTGATGAACATGAATTTAATAGAACATGTGGAGAAATTCAGATCAGACTTGAAGAGCATTGCAATGAATACTTTGAGCTCCCAATATTCTTACAGGACAAAGAGCATTGTGCAAAATTAGCTGTGCCTGTGAATGTAATGAGAATAAAGTTGAAATGTGACTTCCCTGCAGAATAATGATTTCAATTTTTGTAGTGGATCTGATAAAAGGGTCTGCACAGTACCTAAGTTTTTCCTTTTTCTTCCTTCTGATCATGTGTGCAAGAAAATCTGTCTAGACACATTAGATTCAATTTGAGCTGTCATCTGTATATTGTTCTGCACACTTTCATTATTTTGCTAAGGAACTCTAAAGTTTAGATTACAGAGCTTCTATGTGCCTATGATCTTATAATCCATTTGTACAATGTAAGTCTGCCTTTTGTAATTTTTCCAATTCTTAAAAAATAATTGTATTGCATGATAGCAGATTTGGAATGATTTTAACACCTTCCCTGAAATAGTTGGTTGTAATATTTGTGGGTTATATTAGTTTCCATTTGGAGCAGTGATTTTTCCCTTTACCCCCATACCTTCTAAAAGTATGGAATGTTCTTGGTTTTATTCAGTTCTTGCACTTCTGTTCCTACTGTGCATGCAGCTATGTATGCCTCAAAGGATTTTGTGCCATAGTAAGCTGTATGTCTTTCTTGTTTACATTTCTTTGTGGCTTGCTTTCTATTGGTACTGTTTCAAATTGCTAGAAAACACTAGTTTAGAAGCTTACCAGATTATAAAGAAGCCTGGAGGATCACTAAAGGATTCATTTCTAGATGAAGTGTAAATGAGCGATGACTCTTATTGCTCAAAAGTTAGACTATTTTAGACTATTTCATGGTTAGCAACAATAGAATGGTTCAACCCTTCTTTGACTGCTGGCATATGTTATTTGTATTGTGTTGCATATTCCATTTTCAAGGAATTTGTAAACACAGATGATTATCAGCTTCTGCACTTACGTGTATATGAAGCATTTGTATTAGTAATATTTTCTATAATTTTTAGTAGTGCTTCTCATTACATTAATCAGTGTAAAACAATCGTTTAAAATTGTATTCATATCTTTGTTCAGATTTGTTCTTGATAAGAAAATTGGTATTGGACAACCAATACACATAGAAAATGCACGGATATTGGTGGCAAACACTACCATGGACACCGACAAGGTGGAGATATATGATGCACCTTTCTGTGTGGATTCTATGTCTAAAATTGCTGAGATTGGAGATAAGAAGGAAAAAATAAAAGAAGTGTAGAAGATTATTGGTCATGGTATCAACTGTTTTGTTGACAGACAGTTGATTTACAACTTCCCAGAGGAGCTCTTTGGATGCAGGAATATTGGCTATTTAGCCTGCTGATTTTGATGGTATTTTCTTGCTCTGGTAACTGGTGGTGAAATCATCAACCTTTGACAATCCTAAGTCCTTTAAGCTTGGGCATTTCAACCTTATTGAAGAGATAGATTGGTAAGGATAAGCTAATTGATTTTTCTGGTGTTGATATGGGGCAGGCATGTACAATAGTTTTGAGATGCGCTAGGTACCTTTTTTAAGGCCACTGCCATGCTGATTTATTTGAATTTCACATCTAGAATCCTATTTTTTTTCTTTAATCTCCTCAGAATGTGAGATAAATTGCAGCTTTTTGAGTCTAATGATTTAATTGTAGACAGCTGGAGTTTTGGATATTACTTGCTTTTATGCATGTGTCCCTGAACCATGATCATGCTGAGTTAGATTATTACTTTATGCAGTCCTATCATATATTTTTCAACCAGTGCCCCCTAAGCTGGACACATAGGAGTGTTTCCTATGCATATGAGCAAAATCTGTTTTTTTAACATGAATGAAATGTTTCTATGTATGCTTGAAGTCTGACATTTCTACTTCTGTTGCAGGCACCGTGTTCCTGAATCCAGATGAATCTGAGAGATCATTGCATGAAGCCTTGTGTGTGCTATCTCAGACTGTTAATGACAGCAGGGTGTTGGTTGGAAGTGGATAACCTGAGAAGGTGATGGCAAAGGAAGTGATGAATTGGCTAGAAAATCTCCTAGAAAGTAGTCTCTTGCTACTGAAGCATTCTGCATGGCACTCTTGGCTATCCTAGCAATGATTGCCGATAATGCTGGTTTGGACAGTGCTGAGTTGATTTCTCAGCTCCATGTAGATCAAGAAGGGATGTACTGCTGAACTCTGTTATCTCTGGCCAAGGGAGAGGTATCAAAGCTTGTGGATATCAAACAGAAATGTAGAAGTGTAGTGCTTTTTGTCAATTCTGTGTTGCTGTTTCTGCTGTTGTCTGATATGGCTGCGACTCCTGCTGGTCTGTGATCTATTGGACGTTACACTGGTTTTGATGCTCCTATATGATACTGGGTTTGCGGATTCTAGATGGGAAAGTGCATTTCTCTTGTGTTGCTATTCTGTGACAGCCTGCTGGCTTGGATTTGCTGCAAGGAGTTTTGGCATGCTCATAAAATGCTGCTGGTTTGGTCTTTATTTTTTCTGGTTTGTGTCCCTGCTGCTGTCTTGGTCTGGTTACTATTATTTGGTCTATTCTAGCTTTTGGTATGGTTGCCACTGTCCGAGTTTTTGGTGGGGTGGCTATGGTTTTGTTTGTGCACTTTCATGGCGGTACATGATTGAATGTCTGTATAGAACATTTTTGTACTTAAGCAATAAGCATGGAATTGCTTTCTAAACTCCTGTGGACTATTGAACTTTTTGCTATTTTTTTTTTATTAAGGAACCGTCTCTTTTATACGTTTTGCCTATTTGCCATTTGTGAGCTTCTAGAGGGAAAATTTATGTTATGTCAGAGTTTGATGGAGTTGGCACAAAATTATTTTGTACTGTTTCCCGTTATGAGATTGGGCCTCTAAAGCGACAATGTACAAACAAAATCATGAAATTCTCTAGTAAGGAGAAGCAATAAATTGAACCATGGAGAATGAGAATTGTGGGTACTATAGTGGGATAGCATAAAATGGATACTGAGGTGCAATTTACTAGTCACATTCATGTACCTTTTTTCTAAGGTGGTATTGGTAGAGCATGCACAGACAAGTAGTTCCCCAAGTCACTATATAGGGAAATTGTTACTTATATTCCTCATGTATGATAAATACATTATTGTGTGAACTTGGAGAAAGTAGTTTCAGCTGAACTCTTTTTTTTCTTTTTTCTTTTTTTTTTTTTTTTGTGGCTGTACTTAGTGATGATGGGCCTGTGGGGGTGGTGCTGCTGCACTGGGAGTGATGGGGCTTTGCACTGGTAGCAGTTTGCAAAGAGCCCAAATGTGTTAATTTGTTTCATGATGTTGGTTATGCTGGCATATCCGCCAAAACCAAATTCAACCATCAAAACCACACCACGACGAAGGAATTGAAGACATACATAGCCGTCCAGCTTGGTATGAAGAAAGGAAGCCTCTCTGCAGCATTCTGCAAAATGAAGCAAACTTAGAACACTAAGGAGACCCCTACTACACTAGTATTGCATTATTCAAGGAAATCCTATAACAGAGCTGCAGTGATGCCATATAGTAACAGGGATTAAACAAGATTATCAATGGCACCTAGTGCATGCTTGAGGACCCGTTTGAATTCAGTTTTATTTTGTTTTTATTTTTGTGAAAGAAATAGTGAAAAGAGAAAATAAAAATAGTAACCAAATATATTGTCTTTGTGCTCCAAACTTCCACTAGTATCCAAACTTCAGCAACTTCAGAATAAGTCTTTAGCAACTCATATTACCCATAAAAAGAGGTAGTTCAGTAAATTCCCAATAACATCTTATTCTGAAGTCGAAACTAAAGATGATTCTAATGGGGCAGAACATAACAAGTGATGGGTAAGAGATGGTTAGGGATTAATAAAGAGGATTTACCTGTCTTGCTGAGGCTTTTCTGTAAGTGACCATATGGGCTAAGGTGGGGATGATGTAGACAGTGAAGCTAACCAGCAGAGCTCCAACTGCAGAGTTTATGGGTCCAAAGAAGGGAAGATTATAGCCAAGAACCATATGGGTATCACCACTGGCATCCTTGCTAGTGCCCTTAAAATGTTTCTTGTGTCATGCATCCCAATTACCTTCTCCCACACAAAGTACAATGGTGTACATGCAAACCCAAATGTTATGAACTGCACCCAATTATTGTAAGGGAATAGTTAGTTTTTGTTGCAAGAATATTCTACTTGTCCATTCCCAACAATATTTTTCACTTGAAAACTATAACAACCATCGTTCAAGCGGAACCAAGACAGTTTCCAATTACTTTACCAATTTTTTGGATAATAGTTTCCGATCGGAGTTATTTTGTAGGGGCCAAATACTCCAGTAGAAAGCAAGCAGCTAAAGTAGAGGGAGAAGAAAAAATGAAGTTATAATAAGTAATGAAATTTGCTTGGGTTAAAAATCCTATAAATATTAATTTCAAAATAGATTTATATGTAAAAATAATTATTATGATATTACATAAGTTTAAAATAGAATAGAATAACAAAAAAATAATGGGTGTGTGCACGCATAGGGGTGTCGATTTAAAAAGCTCGAGACCATTTGCAGGAAACGACCTGTGAAATATTAAAATTAAAGAAGTTGATTGCGTTTTACGTGTGATTCATTTTCTCTTCGCACTTTTGACATTTTGACTTTCAGAACAATTTGACTAAAATTCTTTCACGTCGCGTAGCATTGTTCTAAATAGGGAAATGTTTTTTCAAGGTGTAGACATTCACACATGTGAGAGAAGCGGGAAGAGAAGTAGAAAAAATAAATATTAAATCTTATATATTTTATAAATAAGATATTTAGATGTTTAAGATAAATGATGTTAGGATAATATTATTATTTTAAATAATGAATGCACATCAAAATGAAAGGATTGACTAAAATACACCAAGCCCATTCATCTGAATCAATATTCTTTTTTCATTACATGCATGAAGAGAAATGATGGCATGGAGAGGAATAATATTATTATTTTAAATAATGAATGCACATCAAAATGAATGGATTGACTAAAATACACCAAGCCCATTCATCTGAATCAATATTCTTTAATTACATGTATGAAGAGAAATGATGGCATAGAGAAAAGAAGTTGGAAGAAAAAATAAATAATAAGTCTTATGTATTTTGTGAATAAGATATTTAGATGTTTAAGATAGATAAGTGTTGAAATAATATTATTATTTTAAATAATGGATGCACATCAAAATGAAGGGATTGACTAAAATACGCCAAGCCTATTCATCTGAATCAATATTATTTCTTCATTACATGTATTGAAGAGAAATGATCGCTGTCGGCATTTTGTGTGGCGACACAACCTAAAAACTGTTGGATTAGGTGAATATTTTATAAGATATTTTAAGAAAGATAGATGTTTATCAATGATGGATTGGGCTGGGCATGTGTTGAGGTGATATGATGAATTAGGTGGTTCATATTATAACATTAGTCTTTATTGAACTATTTATTGTATAGATTAATCTTTTAATATAAAATGGGTGTCATATTTGGTTACCCGCCTTATCATAGAAGATGATCTCTTAGATATTCAAATAACATTAATATTAATCTTTTAAATTACTTAACTATTAACTAAAACATATAGTAGTCAACAGGACTACTCCTTGCACCAAAAAATAAATGTTGGTGGTGTATGCAAAACGCTATAAGCTTACCTGGTGAATGAGCATAAGAGTTACAGCAACATCACGGAAGCCGCTACTGGGAAGGAGAGAAGGCATTGGAATGGTTGAGAAGCTCATCTCCGAAAGCCCAGTAAACGGCAGTGGCTGAAGGGATAGTCAGTGTGAAAACGTACAAAGTGGCGAGCAAATATACGTACTTGAACTTCTTTGGCTTCCACATGGCGTGCATAACCTCTCTGCAACATTGGTTATATCAATCATTGCCAACTTTAGGGATCATAATGATTATGATGGCACATTAGAATTTCTAAAAACAGGTTTCTCTGTGCAAAAGAAAAGAAAAGAAAAGAAAAGTGGGCTCATTTAATTTCTAATCTAGTGTGAGAATCTTTATTACTTGATTACGAAGTATTAGAACTCCGCAAGCCAATAGCTCAGTGGTAAAAGCTAGCCTCTGCAGTCTGCTGATAGTGCATGCAAAGCAGTAGTGTGTAGTGTCGTGATAAGTTTTATTTTAAATATTTTTTTTCATCATTTTTAACCATGGATGAATCCGCATGGTGTCTTGGGTGAAACGAGTTCATATAATGCAACTCATTATTAAAGTAAACCATGTCAATAAGTAAAAAGCTTTAAATTCATTTTATTTGAGACATCATGTCAACTCATTTATTATTTATCATTGAAAATAATATTACAAAATATTAAATAAAAGCTTATCATAGATAGATGAATTGATATGATGATATAACGAGCACACCTATCTTTTCTTCTTAATAAAAGTAAAAAACACAATACATCTATTATAAAAATATAAAATTTATTTCAATATATTATATAAAATGTCTCCCTCAATAATTAACTTCAAATAACATCCCTTACGGGCAATGTGATGGTTTGGTAAACGTACATAGTGACTGCATGTCCACCAAACGTGAACAATATATTGGTGGCTCCAGTGAAGTACAGCACTAGCTTTTTTGGACCCGAGTGTGTCACATTTTTCACCTGCAGCATTATTTACAAATATACGTAGTTATATATATTCCATGGATCAGATAACTTTTGCTGCAGATTGTTACCTACCTGGCCATGAAAAATAGCTGCTATAGTCAAGTACCACGCAGTATAAGTGGTCATTCCAAGTCCAAGAAATGAACAGACACGGTAATTATGAAAGGAGGGTATGAACACTGTAGTGGCACAGCAAGCTCCAAAAATATAGGTCCAAGTCCGTTTGTCCAACTTGTCATTCATGTAGTAGATGTTACTGTTGGCATAACAAAAAATGCAAATATTGGTGTAATCAAATTAAAACTCCTCAAAGATTATCCTAAATTGTATGCAAAAATAAAGAGATGATCTTGCCTTGCACATGCTATAAGCTGTATCACAGCTGCAAATAGGAGCATGGTGCAGTTGAAGCCTAGCCCAGAGCTTTCCAATATTGACCCAGTAGCCCATCAAAGACTTCGAACCACTAAAATTATCGGAACAGTGTTTCAGTTTAGTAACTGTCATTGATCCATATGTACTAGAAACCGGCGGAGGATATGCTGGTTGAGGGTCTATTGTTCGCAATTAAATCTATTATAGTTATAAAGGTAGTATACAGTAATATTATTTCAACACTTTTTTTTTTTTTAGATTCTCACTCTATCACTGTTGGATAAGATAAATGAGTGAGAATGAGTAAAGATGAGAGTTTCATTTCATTCAATGGTAATACAATAGATATCTAAATGAGACACCCAAAAATAGGTCTTGAAATAATATTATTAATAAACCATGTATGCACAATTGAATTCAAGTTAATAAAATCAAGAGTAAAATGAAATAATTAGGGTAAGTTTAATTAGGGAAAAAATGAGAAAACAATTTTTTATAGGTAAACTCTACATGTAAAAAAACACATAAAACTCATTTATAGAATTTTTTTCATCTTTTATCCTGATACCAAATACATACTTAGCCGGTGTTTAATTGGAGGATAAAGAGGGTAAATTTTTCATAATTGAGCTTTATGTATAATTTACATATATAGAACTCAATCATGAAAAGTTTAACTCCATTTTCACCTTCTAACCAAACTTATCCTTAGGGTGTATTTGGTTAGGGATAACACTAGTGGAAAATCTTCCATAAATGAGCATCATGTGTGAAATTTACACATGATGTTCATTCATTGGAAACTTTGTCTCCATCTTACCTTTCAATTATTAGAGATAAAAATAAGGTGAAAATTTTTGAATTTCATAGTCATAAGAGAAAAGAGAGTAATAATTGATAAAAAATTAAAATAAAAAACTTTACTAATGATAAAATTGTGAGGTAATACAATGGAATACGTCCTTATATAGACTATGGAGCACAATAAACTACTAACTAATATCTCAAACAAAACCAACTCTAACTAATTTCTAATTACAATTATATCCTCTAACACCCCCATGCTGGAAGATACATACTTTTAGTATCTCCAACTTGATATGAAAGTGCAATGCAACTAAAATGGAAAAATACAATGTAATCAAATGAACAATATAGGATGAATGCAATGGTGGTGGTACCTAGTTCTAACTCAACGTCCCCACGACAATCGTTGCAAAAGAAAATCCAAATGTACCAAGCAAATGATGATGGTGCCTAGTCCTTCTTTGATGTTTCCATGGCACTCGTTGCAACAAAAATGACAAATCATCAATAATCTCAAATTCTTAACCACTCAAGCATAAGTGAACCATTCTGTAGCTTAACCACTTGGCAGAACTTCCAATCCCAATATGGGAACAATATCATGCACTTAACCACCTCTTATTAAATGCAGAAGCTAACAAATTAAAGGGCTTAACCCAAAGGCAGAAGCTACAATTTGATACTTAACCACACAAGATGGAAGCAAATCAAAGCCAAATTAAGGCTAAAACATTATAGTCTTGAATTGAAACTGATTCAAATTAATTGTGGATTCATAGTCATATATGAACCACAAACATCCTGAATTTGAGCCAATTGATGCCCATCATATCCAAAGGATAACAAAGCCTTCAATCATTGGCAAAGGCTATCAATTATCAAACACTAGTGCACATGAATACCAAACCAAAGAAAACGTAAAACCATCTTCAAGAAACAACCAAGCTCAGAAGAATGGCTCAATAGAGCATAATGCCATTACAATGGTGGCTCAGAAACAAGAGAGAAACTCTCACAAACTCAAATTATTCTTAAACTCAATGATGATATTACATAAGGTAGTTGGCCCTATTTATAGTGATTTAAGGAACCAAGGATGATAAGAAAACAGGCTGGAATGATAAGGATGCAATGAATCAACAACAAACATCTTGAAATAAAATTCAAACAACTTGCAAAAATAGTCAAAAAAATGGGCTCTTCACATGGATGGTGGTTGGTGGTGGTGCATGCATGGTCCTAAGTGGGTTGGTGATGATGCATGCATGGTTCTTCTTTTGCTTGACATTGTGTGTAAGCTTCGTTGAATCACTAAGGATTCTCCATGACGAGGAAGTGAGCTCTTCATCATCACATTCTTAACCCTCTTCTCCTTCAGGTTCTTCCTGATCTTCTTCTTGTTCAGTTCCTTCATAAGCTTCTCCTTTGATGATGGTAATGGTTTTCCTGGTTGGGCAATTGGAGGCTATATGACCAAAACCTTGGCATTTGAAACATTTGACGGCCTTGGTTTTGTTTTCTGGTGATGGGTTTGGGTGGAGGTTTGCTGAAGTCCTGGGTTGATCTGGGTGTTTTGCGGGCATAGGAAGGATTTTCATGAGGAAAAGTTCTATAAGAAGATCTTTTGGGTATTTGTTTCTCCACTCTTATGGCTAGACGGATGACATCGTCTAAGGACCAATATTGTTGGAGCTAACTGGATGGGCAATGTCAATGTTTAGTCCTCCAGAAAGAGCTATTGTTTGCTCCTCCCTTTCTTGGATGTCACACTTCATCATCAACTTCTCAAATTCTCTGGTGTATTCTTCTACAGGCAAGTTCTTGGAGATTCTAGGTGAATAAATTATCTTGATAGTAATGAGAAGGCAAGAACTTTCGAGTTAGTTCTCGATGCAATTTCTCCCATGTCTTGATCTTGCTTTTCCCTTCTCGTTCACGCTTTTTTTTAAGATTCTCCCACCAAATGGAAGCGTGCTTCTTTAACTTCACAATGATCTTCACCTTCTTTTCTTCAATATCTCTTTGTATTCAAATATTCGCTAACAGTTTGAAGCCAATCAACGAACTCATCCTGTTAAGTTTCCCTTCAAAATTGAATCTCTACCCTGATGTCGTCATGTCTAAAGGGTTGTCTTTGTGGACAATGACTTCTAAATGATGATGCATCACTACTAGATTCATCATAATCTGATTGCATGTGATGTGCTTCTAACAGAGCTTGCTGTGCATCAAGTTTCCTGAGCGTTGGATTTGTCTCCTCATTTCTTCCATTTGAATTTCTCGAAAGTGCTTCGTTTTGTCTTCTTGGAGGCATTTTAGATGTAGGGAAAAAAATTTGTGAAGTACCAGGTACTTGATTTGAGATTATAGTTTTGTAATTAGAACACCAAAGTCCAGGAAGGGAGGTGGTTGGTGGTGGTGCATGCATGGTCCTAAGTGGGTTGGTGATGATGCATGCATGGTCTAGGTTCCTTGTCATATTCAGGTTGGACAGAACTCGCCTAGAGTTTAGTTCTATCTCATCATCCAAATATGGCGAAAGATCAGCGACATTAAAAGTTCAGAGACACCATATGTTCCTGGTAGTTCAACTTTGTAAGCATTGTCGTTGATTTTTTGCACGACTTTGAATGGTTCATTAGCTCTAGGGACAACTTAGCATTTGGTTGATTTGGAAATCGTTCCTTCGTAGATGGATCCATACCAAATCTCCAACTTTAAAAATTTGTTGCTTTCGATGCTTATCACATGAACTTTATACCTTGAATTTTGTTTGTGGATCCGACACTAAACCTCTCATGCAACTTTTGATTTCTTTTGTCGGCTATCTGCATTCTGAACTATATTGTTGCTTGTCGAATGAAGGATCAAATCCGATGGACTATGTGGACGAGTGCCATAGACTACTTCAAATGGACATTTTCCAATGGCTTGATTAGTTGAATTGTTGTAAGCGAATTCAACTTGGGCCAAAATGATATCCCATTGTTTTAAATTTTTTCCAACAAAACTTCGAAGTAGATTTCCCAAAAGTCGGTTGACTGCTTCTGTTGTCCACTGTTTGTGGATGACTGGCACTTCCTAACTGAAGCTTGGTACCCATCTTCTTCCATAAGGTTCTCCAAAAGTGGCTTAAGAATTTCACATCTCGATCGGAAGTAATGGTTTTAGGAATTCCATGAAGACGCACAATTTCTTTGAAATACAAGTCAGCAATTTGAACAACATCATTGGTCTTCTGGCATGGAATAAAGTGGGCCATTTTTGAAAATTTCCACTACTACCATTATGGAATCCTTTTGTCGCGGTTCAGAGGTAGTCCAAGGACAAAGTCCATGCTCACATCTTCCCAAGGTGCTTCTGGAATGGGAAGTGGAATATATAACCCGTGTTTTGGCTTTTGGCCTTTGCCAAGTGGCAGATTCTGCATTCGTTGAATATGTCTGTTGACATCTCTTTCAAGCCTTGGCCAATAGAAACTTTCTTTTGCTAAAGCCACAGTTTTATCTCTTCCAAAATGTCCTGCTAATCCTCCATCATGGGTTTCCAAATAATGGATTCCGTAGTGAGCATGAGGAATGCATAAAGCCTTCCTTTGAACAAAAATCCTTCATGCCTGAGTAGTCTTGGAAGGATTGTGACTTGAGATTCCAAAACTTTTGGAAATCAAGATCATCTTTGTATAGCTCCTTGATAGTTTCAAAGCCTACTACCTTTATTTGGAGAGTAGATAGTAGTGTGTGATGTCTACTGAGAGCATCTGCAGCATTTTGAACTCCTGCCTTATGTTTAAGTAAGAATGGATAAGGATGTAGGAACTCACTCCAACCATGTCTGATTGATCTTTTGAGAATTCAAATGCTTGAGGGCTTCATGATCAGAATAGAGAATAAATTCTTTGTACAACAATAATGACTCCAATGTTGCAGGCACGACAATGGCATAAAACTCCTTGTCATAAGTGGAATACTTGAGTTTACCATTGTTGAGCTTTTCACTGAAGAAGGTTATAGGATGGCCTTCTTGGCTTAAGAGAGCACCAATTCCAGTGTTGGAAGCGTCACAACTGACTTCGATACTTGATCAAAGTTTGGAAGGGCTAACAAGGCGCTTCAATCAAACATTTCTTCAACTGCTCAAAACTTTTTTGTGCTTGCTCTGTCCATTGGAACTTGTCTCCTATGCAATCTGTTAATGAAGGCAGCAACGGACTAAAACTTTTTATGAACCTTCTATAAAATGAAGCTAATCCATGGAAGCTCCTGACATCATGGATTGACTTTGGGATTGGCCAACTGTTGATGGCTTCGACCTTGCTTGGGTCAACTCGAATGCCTTCAGTGATGATGTAATAGAAAGTCACTTCATTGGTTAAGAAAGAACATTTTTGCAGATTGGCATAGAGTTTTTGTTCGCGTAGTGTCTGGTAGCACTTGTCGAAGGTGTTCTAAATGCTCCTCTTTGCCTTTGCTGTAGATCAAAATATCGTCAAAGTAGACTACTACAAATTTTCCAATGAAGGGTCGAAGTACTTGATTCATTAGGCGCATGAATGTACTTGGGGCATTAGATAAACCAAAGGGCATCAAAGTCCATTCATATAGATCATCTCTGGTTTTGAAAGCAGTCTTCCATTCATCTCCAGTTTGATCCTTGTCTAATGGTATCCGCTACGAAGATCAATCTTGGAAAAGATATTGGCACCATACAGCGATCTAGCAGGTCATCAAGTCTTGGTATTGGAAATCGATACTTGATGGTAATCTTGTTACGCGACTATCAACACACATTCTCCAACTACCATCCTTCTTAGGTACTAAAATCAGGAACAGGCACAAGGGCTAACGCTTTCCGTATCAACCCTTTCTTCAAGAGTTCTTCAACTTGACGTTGGATTTCAGCATGCTCCTAGGACTCATTCTAAGGCTGCTGTTGGAATGACTGCAGGAATAAAGTCAATGGCATGTTGGATGTCTGCATTGGTGGTAGTCCATGAGGAATTTCTTTGGGCACAACATCAGGGAATTCAGCTAGCATGTGTTTAACTTCTCCTGAACGTTTCTTCATTTGATTCAACAGTAGAACAAATCTCATGTTCTGAGCTTCCTCTGTTGTTACCTTGAATTGTTCTTTTGTCACCAAGGTTACCAATGGTCTAGATTCCTTCTTGCTTTCATTAACTTCACTTGGTGATAGAGGAGTTAACTTGACTTTTACTCCATCCTTGACGAAGGAGTAAGTGTTAGTATAACCATCATACAAGGCACGACGATATATGCCAAGGTCTACCAAGGAGAAGGTGACATGCATCCATAGGAATAACATCACACCATGCTTGATCTTGGTACTTTTGACCGATGGAAAAGGTCACAAGGCAACGTTAGAACCCTCACTTCACTACCTTTGTTGAGCCACTGTAAATTATATGGATGTGGATGGTTTTGTGTTGGCATCTTCAATTTCTCCACCATGTAGTTGGACACTACATTTTCACAGCTTCCACTATCAATGATAACATCACAGGACCTTCCTTGTGAAGTGCAACGAGTATGGAAGATATTATGCCTTAGCCATGGTTCTTCTTTTGACATTGTGTGTAAGCTTCGTAGAATCACTAAGGATTCTCCATGATCGACGCAGTGAGCTCTTCATCATACACTGGCTCTAACTCTCTCCTTCAGGTTCTTTCTGGATCTTCTTCTTGTTCAGTTCCTTCATAAGCTTCTCCTTTGATGATGGTAATGGTTTTCCTGGTTGGGCAATTGGAGGCTATATGACCAAAACCTTGGCATTTGAAACATTTGACGGCCTTGGTTTTGTTTTGGTGGTGATGGGTTTGGGTGGAGGTTTGCTGAAGTCCTGGGTTGCTGTGGGTGTTTTGCGGCATAGGAAGGATTTTAGATGGAGGAAAAAGTTCTATAAGAAGATCTTTTGGGTATTTGTTTCTCCACTCTTATGGCTAGACGGATAACATCGTCTAAGGACCAATATTGTTGAACTCGCTGGATGGGCAATGTCATGTTTAGTCCTCCAATAACGAGCTATTGTTTGCTCCTCCTTTCTTGGATGTCACACTTCATCATCAACTTCTCAAATTCTTTGGTGTATTCTTCTCCAGGCAAGTTCTTCTGTTGAAGATTCTAGTTGAATGAAATTATCTTGATAGTAATGAGAAGGCAAGAACTTGGAGTTAGTTCTCGACGCAATTTCTCCCATGTCTTGATCTTGTTTTTCCCTTCTCGTTCACGCTTTTAAGATTCTCCCACCAAATGGAAGCGTGCTTCTTTAACTTCACAGCAATGATCTTCACCTTCTTTCTTCAGGATCTCTTTGTATTCAAATATTCGCTCAACGTTGAAGCCAATCAACGAACTCATCTGGTTGAAGTTTCCTTCAAAATCTGGAATCTCTACCTGATGTCGTCATGTCTAAAGGGTTGTCTTTGTGGACGACGACTTCTAAATGATGATGCATCACTACTAGATTCATCATTCTGATTGCATGTGATGTGCTTCTAGGGCTTGTTGTGCATTTGAGTTTCCTGTAGTTGTTGGATTTGTCTCCTCATTTCTTCCATTTGAATTTCTGAGTTGCTTCGTTTTGTCTTCTTGGAGGCATTTTAGATGTAGGGAAAAAAATTTGTGAAGTACCAGGGTTACGGATTCGGAGATTATAGTTTTGTAATTAGAACACAGAAGTTCCAGGAAAAGATGGCGCTAAGCGTCCTTAAAAACCAAGTTTTCCTTACCAGGCCTTTCCTGAAATGTACCTTTTACAATCCCACAATTTCTTTTCCAATAACAAATTCTTTTTGATGTGGAGGTCAGATTAAGCTAGCCGGAGCGTTTGGAATTTATAAGAATTTGGTACTTTACAAATAGGTGTGGGGGCCAAAAATTACAATTTATGAACTTTGGAGGGCAAAAATGTAATTTTGGAAGGCTAGGTAAAATTCTAAAAATTAGGGGTAAAATGGTAATTTTTGAGAAGGAGGGGTAAATGGTAATTTTTGAGAAGTAAGGGTAAAAAGGTAATTTTCAAAAGTTGAGGGTCAAAATTGAAATTTTCAAAAGTTCAGGGACTAAATTACAATTGTCAAAAAGTTAAGAGACTAAACTGCAAATTTATGAAACTTCTGCTGACTAGGCTGTTGACGTGGCTCTTGGTGACACGTGGCAGAAGTTGAGTGGATGATGTGTCGCTGACTGGACACAGTAGGCTGATGTGGCAGATGACGTGGTCGTCTTCTACCTCTGATTTTCCGGTGATAATTCCGGCGGCTCACGGTGGTCCAACGGTGGCTCAGGTGGTTCTGCAACTTGGGACTTCCTGGCAAAATTCGGCGAGCCGTGGCGGCACGTGGAGGCTCCGTTGGCCGTGAAACTTGCTACCCAAAGGTTTTTCGACCTTCCGGACGCAATGGCGGCGTTAGTTTTGCGAAAAAATGGCCGTAAAGTGAAGTTTTGGAGGGGGCAGCCTTGGTGCACTTAAAACACCACCAAAACTCAAGCTTTCCGTTGATTTCTTCACTCAAAACTCAACTCAGGATAAACCTCTAATTACCAAAATGGCTCAGAAACAAGAGAGAAAACTCTAAACTCAAATTATTCTTAAACTCAATGATGATATTACATAAGGTAGTTGGCCTATTTATAGTGATTTAAGGAACCAAGGATGATAAGAAACAGGCTGGAATGATAAGGATGCAATGAATCAACAACAAACATCTTGAAATAAAATTCAAACAACTTGCAAAAATAGTCAAAAAAATGGGCTCTTCACATGGATGGTGGTTGGTGGTGGTGCATGCATGGTCCTAAGTGGGTTGGTGATGATGCATGCATGGTCTAACCCTGTCAAATGGAAATCAAAAGCAAGAAGCAACAACCATAGCAGTGGAAACAGATCAAGAAATAGAGAAGTACCAACGATCAAACACAAAACTTGACCATGAGCACTATAGACAAAGAACAAAATAGAGAAAAAAGAACTACACTAGGAGGAAACGCATTGCTGGTGAAGTTAAAAAATGCTGAAAACATATGAGAGGCATGACGAGAGCAGAAGTACCGCAAGCAAGAAGGAACAAAGCGCGAACCATGAACAGAGATCTTGATGCTTTTGTGCTAGTCACCAAAATGTAGTCTTTCCTGAAAATATATGCGCCAACAGACCCGGAAGAAGAATGAACAGAACCTAAGGAACAAGGCCTAGATATAAGGCGAAATCTTGAAAACGAGTGTGTAATACCTCGAGTACACAACATATCCTTAGACAAGTTTCGTATGGCCAGGGTCCCTGGGACCTACCGTGTTGCCTGGAAGGCCAGATGCATGAAAGACCCAAAAATGCAGAAACTGGTATTGTTGTCACCGTTATAGCAACATAGCGGTGCCCCTCAATGCATGAAGTGTCGAAATGATGTAGTTTCGTCTAAAGTCCCCTATACCCTATTTAAACCCTCCCAGTTATGATTTGCACCCAAATTGGTAACCCTCACCCCCAAACTCTTTCTTCCACCATCTACTTTCAACTCCACTCAAATCCTCCTCTTCCAAACTTCAAGGTGAGTAAATGTTGTTAGATTATGTCATCCATCTCTCTATTCTTCTATGTTCTTGAGTGTGGGGTGTTTATGTTCTTAGTTGTTGTCAAGTAAGGGTGCTCCCCCAATGTTCTTATAGTTATTTTATTGTTGTCTAGAGATTTTTAGAGATTAATTCTTAGTTTTGTTGCTTCAATTATAGACATTGGTGTCATCCATACTCCCCAAAGCTTACTTGGTGTTGGCCCTTCATATTCCATCCATTTAGGTGAGTGGGTTCGATCTCATGGCCTTATATTAGTCATTATATCACTATTTGCTAGCATTATAAAAGATTTAGAGATTAGAAATTAAGTTTTTACATGATATGGACTTTATACAAAAATGTGCAAGTACTAGAAAATGATTCCTTTTCAAATTGCTAAGGAAAATCTAGGATTTTAAGATGCATGGGACCATATTTGAACTACAATTGGTTTTATATGGTTTAATTTGTGATTTTCAACTTGGTTATGATAATGAGGATTAGTTATGATTGATGAAAAGAGTTGTGAAATATTATGTTTATTCATGAGAAGTAAGAGTGGTTGAACTTAGAATTTATAGAACCCCTTTTTTGTAAATCCAATATGATTTTAGAATAAGAAATTACTAAGAGGAATAGAGTTAATTTAACAATAGTTAAATCGTTAACTTTGGTATACCAAGTACTCGCAAGAGGCAAATTATCCTTATTAGATTAGTCCACGAGTCCGATGGACCGTTAAGATCATAGATAGGTGCTCTTGTTCGCAAAGGATTGAGCACCACCATACAATTGATGAATAGTTTATTCTCTTTTGTAATTCTTGAGAAATAAAGATGATTTTATGTTTCCTATAAACTAGTGTTTCATTAGCTACCATATACTGCAAATAGAAATAATTTTAAACATTGCATTATTAATTATGTATCTTCTTTCTTATTCCATGTATGATTACATGGGTAATTCACTCACTGAATTTTAAGATAAAACTTACCCCCTTTCTTCTTCCCTTCCTCATAGATAAAACTCCAGAGTCTTGTATCCTTCACCTCCTCCTCCTTATTAGCATCCACTTTGGGTGAGCTTCATATTGCCATGTAGAATGCTCTAGTTGTTTGCAGGCAAGGTCCCGGACCATATATTTTTATTTTGTTCACCATGATTTCATATTCTTTATTCATTTAAAAGTTTACAGCTTCATGGTTCTTTTGTAATAGAGCAACTCAACATATTTTGTATTAGGTTTAGGTTTAGCTTGATTTATGAAAAGGACTATTTATGACTATTAAGATTTGAATATGCAAATTGATTTATGTTAGAAAGGGAATTTTATGATTTTATATGCATATAGTATGACTCGCAATCACGAAATTTACGTGGGAATGGAATTTCTCATGTCCTGGTCACATTTTCAAATCGAGTCATTGACAAAGCGGAAAACCGTGAAACCCTAGCTCGCTAGAGATGAATTGGAAAATGGGGGACTTGAACTCACGGCAAAGAACGACACTAGAAATTGTGAACACAAACCTTCGTGCCAAAGCAGCAAGGAAAGAAAGAAAGATTCGCGACCAGGCATGAAAAATGAGAACCTCATTGAAGAAGATGATAACAAAAACAAAGATTTGACATAAAAAAATAAAAAAAGGAACAAAGATCTAGAAATTTGTTTGGGGAAATGGAAAGAATGAAGCAAAAGTGAGAGAACAAAGGTTTTTCCTTGATTTTCTAAAGAAAAAAAATTGAAGAACTGTTTCTATTTGGGATTTGATAGTGTTTGGAAATATAATAAAATGTGAGAAACTAAAAAAGAAAATTATGTGTTCAACAAGAACTCAAGTTAGCTGTGGAGAGAAGATTCATGGTGGATAATGACTTTGATACCATGTTGAATTCATGGTTATTAGAAGAAAAGAGAGTAAAAATTGATAGAAACTAAAATGAAAAATTTTACTAATGATGAAAATATGAGGTAATATAATAGAATGTATACTAAGGAGTATAAAAGACTACTGACTAATATATAATAAACTAAACCAACTTTGACTAATTTCTAATTATAATTGCATCCTCAAACCACTAGTTGTATTTTCATCCTCTATCAGACTTATCCTTATCCTTAGGATGTATTTGGTTAATTAGGGGTAACACTAGTGGAAAATCTTCCATAAATGAGCACTATATGCAAAATTTACACATGATGTTCATTCATTGAAAATTTTGTCTCCATTACCTTTCAATTATTAGAGGTAAAAAAAAATATGAAAATCTTTATGAATTAACTTTATGTGTAATTATATACATATATGAAATTCATTTATGAAAACATTTTCCTCCCATTTTTAGGGAACTAAAATAGGGTAAATTTTTTTATGAATTCCATGAATATCCAAATAAAATTTCACCTCATTTTTACTCCTCAACTAAACATATTATTTTTGTGAAAAAATTAATTAATATTATTTTAACACTCAAAATTAGGTGTGATAGATGGATGAGATGTTTGGACCATCATCATTTTCTTTTTTGGTAAATGACTATCATTATATGTAATTCTGATATACCCACTCTTGGACGTTAAAATATCATTTTTTATATAGGAAATGCCCTAATAATAAAGTAAAAGCCATTGGTATAAAATGAAGATTACATTATGAGAAATAATGAGTTACAATCGTTTTACAAAAGCAGAATAATAATACAATTTCTTAAATTTTTAAAAATACATTTCTATTAAGTGGCACAATATAAATGCAAAAGAAATAAGTTGAGCATCGCATCGCATCGCATAACTATACAAAAGTGATGTAAATGAATAAAACACATTGTTCGTGTCTCATTATACGGATTTTAGTTTCATATACCATCCATCATTTTTCTACGAGGAAATTAGACTGATGTCTTTGATGTAGCCGAAGAAAAAACGGGACTGACGTCTTTCAAATCTAAATTTAGTGTAACTCGTATATATTTGGTATTTCTATTTTGTAAACTTATCTCTAACGTTCTTGACTTCAATAAAATTATACTTATCTCCCTTAAAAATACTAATTTATTAATTTAAGTGATAAAATAAAATAATATATAGCATATACATAACTATTAATAATAAAATTATTATAATTTTTAACATTATTTAATATATTAATTAAATAAAATACGTTTTTCATTATATATAGATAAAACTTATAACAATGAGGTATGATAAAAGGGAAAATTTTATTTTTTTCTGCTAAAATGAGGATATTCTAGTTAATATATACGTTAAATATTATCATAATATTATAATTTTGCCAATAATAATAACATACAAGTCATATCTTATATTTTGTATTAGTTAAATTAATTAATAAATTAATATCTAAAAGGAGGACAGTATAATTTTATAAAATAAAAAATATAAATTACATTAAATCTCAGTATAATTTATCCTTTTTCCATTCCATTGAGCCTTTCATCATAGTCAAGATGGAAAATTTTCCAACACCACCTGTCCTGCACTTGTGGCATAATGCGATTTTTTCGGCCGATAAAACAAGAAGAAAAGATTTCTTTCAACAATCATTCACGTTTGGCATCCACTCAACAACGATCATTCACGTTTTCGTCCTATCTTCCCGTTTGGCATCCACTCAATAACAATCATTCAATTTATTTGACTTGGGTACAAGCCAAAACGTGGCTTCATTGTTTAGGATTCGATTTGTACCATAATATAATAATAAAATAAAGCCACTAAAGCTAGGTGTCTGTAATTCAAAATTTTATCGGTGACATAAGTTTATTATACTAAACGGATAAAATATAATAAAAACTATGAGATAGATAACAATCAAATGACGAAATATGCTCTTACTTTACATAAAGTGTTTAACAATTTTATTTTTAAAACTAAATTTTTACTTCCATAAAAATATGAGAAGTCAAGTTTAAAAAAAAAAATTAGTACTTTTTCTAAATTAAGTTAATAATAAATTTCTGATTTCTATCACTTCTCATTAATTTCATTCCCAATCATTAAGGAATCAAAATAGGAAATATTTGCCTTGGAACAATAAGACTTTATATTTCAAAGCATTAAAGTCATAATAAAGTTTTGACCTTAACCAACGTTCTAAGGGCATTAATTAACAAAACCCACAAGATATTTAGTATACTAATACACCTTGTTATCTAAATATTAGATCACAAGGTGTGTCGTGAATCAAAACATAGGTCGTGAATCAAAACATAGGATGTACTCATGTACACCAAAGAACTGGCCCTGAATCTAGTATTAATTTTAATAGCCCTCGCTCTTTATTTTGGCATTCTTTTCATAACTTGTGTATCATTGAAAGATTTTGCTCCTTTACGTTTACAAAAGGCATCAACAAATTGGTTCTAGCTAGCTAGTGTTTTATACATGAAACCTTTTTCATGAAAATGGTACGATTTGCTCACACAAAGGTGATTAGTTTTGAATTTTTAATAGATATAAATTAAACATATATAGAACACCTGTAATAAACCCCGTTAATGATTCTAAATGCAATTAGTAAGTAATTTTTATAAGCCCCATATCGGGGAGCCATGTCCTTTGAGTATGGTAACTGAAGTCAGAGAGTTTGTTTCTCTCAATAGGGTAACCTTTTAGACAGGTTGGGCTCTCTCTTTTGGATTTGAGACAATGACAGTTGTACTTTTATCGAGACTGACACATAAAAAGGGTAACCTGAGACGGGCTACTTGGGAAGTCTGAGTGAAGCCACTTAGAGTGGTCGCACCGTGGTCACAACACACACAGGGCGACTTATAAAAAGAACATATATGTTAAAGGGATAACTTTCCACACGCGAACAATTCTTTTGAGTTTAGAGCATGAGCAAATTATTAAAATAGGGAATAGTAAAGATATCAAAAATCACTTAGTGATGAGGACTTTAATATCATGTCATGAAACTATCTATCATAAAGATTAAAGTTATTAGGTAGAGATATAACCCTTAAATTTAAAGATTTTCTCACCTAATAGCCTGATGTTTCATGTTGGGCTCTTGGGTTTTGAGTCCATAACAAAAATGCATTTTTACAATTAAAGCAGTTTTGTATTTTCTTTTTTAATGTGCCATATTTAATCTATTGTTTATGGAATCTTGATTGTGGTCTTTTAAATAAAATTAGCTAGTTTGATATATAAATTCTTGTTTGTGATCAATAGTTTTGAAAAAAAAAAAAGGAAGAATGGTCTATATTTTGAACTGATGAAAAATAGAAAGAATATAGTTATATGAAAATTTTGTAAAATTTTTCACCTTAACAAGTCAGAGGAATTACATTTTGAAGAACATTTTTCTTACTTAATTTCAACGACAAGACACATTTTGTATGTAACGTCAGTGCATAAGATCAAAATCTGTTAAGGCAAAGAACAAACCTGAATGACATGGTTCTTGAAGCTGGCGTTTTCCTTTTCCTTTCTGGTGCGGTACTCCACGTAGAGGACACTGATTAGATAGGCAGTCCAGCTTCCCATGAGACCATAGAACACCTGAAGCAGGATCCCTGATAGCATCCCATTGAGAGAAAGAGTATGGCAGTGTCAACAGCACTTGAGCCACCTAAAACAACATCAAAATGAATTTGATGCGATTAACCATGCATGAAATAAAATGAAGGAGAAAAATGCTATTTTTCATGAAGTTTTGTTGGCAATGGGCGTCGCTTAAATATTACTTTTATCGGTAAAAATATAGTATTGTTTGGTACTTCTTTTTGGAAATAAATTTTTGTTTAAGTCCTAAGTACAAATAAATCGCCACATAGACGAAAACATAAGCTTTTCCTTCTTTTTATCATAACTATATGTATCCAAATCCTATTAGGAAGAATCGATTAGTCTAACTAACTATACCCCATAGAGATTCCTTAATAAGGAGGTAAGAGTTTTCAACAAGAATTTTGTCTTTAATTTCAGAGTTCAAATTAAGACCTTTGACTAAGATAGATACCGAAGATATATGTTACCTTAATCGACAGCAAGTTGATACAAGGGTATCCTTCGAAACATATAGCATTTTGAACTCCCTAAATTTAAAGTACTTTATACTCACTTTAATAAAATGAGTGATTCAATCTAAATTAGTATGTTTTGAGAAACTAAATAAAATTAAAACTGCTATAATTTTAAGGGAAAAAAATTGATATTTACTTGATTTGAGGCAGAGCTGAACCACGCGTCCCAGACAGAACCACCATGCCACAGGAGGCTCTTCACACTGAACAAGGGCTGCTCTTGCTCTTTCTCTTCCTCCTCCCTTCCAACTCCATGCTCTTTGTCACTGAAGTTAGTGACCACTGCTTCCTTTGCCTGCTTCGAAGTGGACATTAATTACTACCTTATTCAAGAAAGTTAGTGTCTAAAAGCTTCAAATCAATTCTTGCTCATTTTCTTTCATGTTCTGAAACATATATAATGGACAACAACTGAGGAAGGGAACACACTGGTAGTGCTATACTCTTACAGGTCACTTTAAGGATTTTACTTTGTTTATTTTTATTTGTTATTTTTTAAAATTAGCAGTACTATTTATATTTTTAACTTTATATTTTTATGTAAAATGAAACAAAAAATATTAATAGAATAAATTATAATAGTATTTTGTCTGGTTTGATAAGTATTAATTTAGTTAAATAAAATTTTACTTATGTATATTAGAAAAATAATTATTTTTTTATTGTTTTGCATCTATTAAATAAAAGATAAAAATGACAGAAAGAGCAATAAAGTATTAACAACATATCTCATATATCAATATTTAAAATAAATAAAAATACCAGAGTTGTTCCTTAAATCATTACCTTAGGAGAAAAAAACCTTAGCACCTATTGAAATATAAAATTATTCATATGCTTTAACATATTAATTTTAAATTTTGAGAGAGATGAATTTTTGACATGATATATGACCGAATGATCTGAGTAACACCAGACTCGCATAAATTTTTTTAGAAACTTTAAAAAGAAAATAAAACACTTATTTCCCTTTAACAAACTTAGAGGAATAATTATTCATATAATTACAAAGTACTATACCGTGAACTAACACAACACAAGTGTAACATCCTCCTAGCTTTATGGATTGGCAGAACTTCACAAACCAACACGGGTCTTTTTCATGCGCTTGTCCTCACTAACACGCTTCTTGAGAACAGAGGTACTCATCCCAAAATTACCAAGTCAAGCACGCTTAACTTGGAGTTTTTTTGTGATGGGCTACCGAAAGAAAGATGCATCTTTGTGGCAAGGTAGTATAAATCAATTCATATAAGTCATCCTTAATTGTCTAGTCTCATACTCTGACAGTAGTTCGATTGGTATGTGTCAACTTCAATTCATGTACCCTTCCGCTTGAAGGCAAGGCAGGACTCCTTGTCCGTGTCTCTCGCACGTGGCACTCCCTGCCTTCATCCTCGGGCGTTACATGCACCGCTCTTCCCCTTTAGTCGTCCCCAAACCAGCATATCCTGGGAAAGGTGCAAGACTCTGATACCATTTGTAACATCCTCTCCTGCTTTATGGATTAACAATTTCCCCACAAAGCAACACGAGTCTTTCAACGCACTTGTCCTCACTCAGTGTTTCATGGGAAAACTTCCAAGAAGATCACTCATCCCCAAATTACCCCAAGTCAAGCACGCTTAATTGTGGAGTTTCGTGATGGGCTATCGAAAAGAAAGATGCATCTTTGTGACATAGGTAATATCAATCAATTCATATAAGTCATCCTTAATTTACCTGAATCAATACCTATGCAGACTAAGATTCAGTCTAATTCAGGTATATAATTGGTTCATTCATGTGCTCCTGGGCTGGAAGCAAGAGCCACTCCTTGTCCGTGTCTTTTCGCACCGACGATCACTCATGCCCTCGTCCTTGAGCATTACATGTCCACCAGCTCCGCTTGGTTCATCCCTGAACAACAGGTTAACTGGGGAATTAAGGCTCTAGATACCATTTGTAACATCCCTGCTGCTTTATGGATTGACGAGTTGCAACAACAACACGGGTCTTTCAACGCACTTTATCCTCATTCACACACTTTCCTGGAAAAATTTCCTAAGGTTTCCCCATCAGAAATTCTCAGAGTCAAGCATGTGTTGGCTGTGGAGTTCTTCATGATGGGCTAGTACGAAAAAACTCCCATTAACGTGTTTGACTTGACTTGGGATGAGTGTAGCCTCCTGGAACCCAGAAGCATGTGAGTGAGGACAAAGTGCAACCGAAGACAGATATTTGTGGGAATAAGTCGTTACAATCATAAAACATTCATAGCCCATACGGAAGTACCAGGTCACGTGGCTGACTGGGGTAATTTTGGGGATGAGTGACCTCTTGAGAAGTTTTCTAAGAAAGTGTGAGTGAGGACAAAGTGCAAGCTGAAAAACCCTATTGGTTTGTGGGACGCAGCAATCCATAAAGTCACGGGAAACAACACATACCATAACCAAAACATAAAATTAGATTAAGATTAAACCAAATTTGAATAGCCGATGAGAAGCTATAGAGAATATAAGTATTTCCCCCCCACCCTCTCTCCTTTTTAAATGTATATAGGAATGTAAAACGGGGCAGAGACAGGAGTTGCACTCCTCCATCACAGGTTCCTATCGATCTCTAGTGGAGAAATTGTGCTCCTGAATCACAGGTCCACGTTCCCTATCACTGGTGGAGGAACCAGCATTTGTGGTTACCTAATCTTTGTAAGGGTAAACATAAAAAGATAAGGTAAAAGCACTGGTTGGTAACAGATCATTGGAAAATATGTGGAAAAGTAAAAAAATAAAAAATATTAAAGCGGTAGTGGAGCATTTGCTCTTGACTTCCATCATTGGATGCTTCAATTCCGGCCAAAAAGCATTGCATATAAAAACATTATTTTATGTCGTCCAATATAAGTAAATGTCGTATTTTATTTTAAAAAATAGATTTAATACATGTTAAAATAATTAGAAAATTTTTTGGGCCAAATTTTTATCGGTATTACTATTGTTATTAAGTATTAGTCATCAAGTATATTAAAGGGCCATATGAATAAGTAGCTTATGTAAGTTTTTATGTGAAAGGAGCAGTTATGAATATATAAATTGTTTTGTACTTAGATACATACATAGTAAAACAAGCATACCTGAATGAGCCCTAAACCTTGTGTATGCATGTCCTGCTAGGATGAGTGAACTCTAAGTTATGGTTATCTAAATCTTATATATACTAGTAAATTTGAAGAATAAAATAAAATATCCATATTTTTTTGTTGTTAAAGGTTTAGTGAAATTCAATCTATTCATTAGAGTTGATGTTTTTAATTTTTCTTATATCATTAAATTGTTTTAATATTATTCTTTTCACTTTCAGTGGCAAGTTAAATAAATGCTTCGAGGAACTAATCTGTGAACCTATTTAGGAGTAGTTTAAGTTAAGAAAAATAATATTTTAGCATACAAATATTTCAATTGGTGAGAGGTTTGAATAATATGCATGAAGTTTAGGTTCAAACCTTTTTGTAACTAATATAATTTTTAAAATAAAGAAATATAAAGCTAAGTATTTGGGTCGTTACGTTATAAATCAATTGGATCGTAAATATTATTTAAAGAGTAAAGGAAATAAAATCATTAAAGAGATAGAGGAGCACTTTTTCTTGACTTGTATCACCATATTTTGTGGCTAAGGTGCATTGTATGTAAAGTGATTGTTTTATGTGGATTAATATGGGTAAGCATCATATTTTATAAAAACTTAGATTAATAGACGTGAAAATAATTTGAAAACATTTAGGCCCAAAACTTACTATCGATATTATTATTATTATTATTATTATTATTAGATCTATTGTGCTTGCCATTATGGTAAACATTAATTTATAGTTACCTGGACATTCTAATAGCAAACTCAAAGAATACCCTTATTAGTAACAAATCTATACTATTAATATTTCAGCTGAAGTTTAACCAATAAAATTTTTACATGTATCAATTTCAGGTGAATTTACAGCTTCATTATTTGAAGAATTTTCCTAATTATGAAAATTATTATGAGGTTTTAATAAATCCACTGCACTATTCATTTATTTGTGTTTGGTGGATGTTGAATTAATTTTCACAAAAGAAAAAATTAACTTTTATTTTTTAAATGTTTAGTTAAGGTTAACTTGGTAAGCAACATTAATTTTAAATATTAAATATATTTTTTTTAAGCCACTAGGGTTGGGTGGTGAGGAGCTTAAGTAGTATGTACGAGGTTAAGTATTGCCTTGAAATTATAATGTACCAAAAAAATATATTAATAGTTTTAACTCTATATATGTGCTAATAATATTTCAAAAGTAATATTGTGAAAAAATTTAGAGCATAAATCTTGAATTGGTCCTTGAAAGAGTTGTAACTTATAAGTCATTAATTTGGTCTTTGAAAGATCTGTGATATTAATTTAGTTCTTAAAAGAGTTGTTAGATATCAACTTGGTCATTGAAATATTTGTAACATCAATTTGATCATTGAAATGATTAAAATTTATTTCAAATTGATACAAAAATTTTTTTAATCTTTTATACCAACTTGAAATAAATTTTAATATTTAAATAACTAAATGAATGTCACAAATCTATTAAGGACCACATTGATATTATAACTTTTTTGAAGAATAAATTGATGTCCCATAACTCTTTTTCAATGATCAACTTGAGGTTTTACTCAAAATTCTACATGTCTTCCTAATACATCTCACAAATATATCTATTAAATTAGATATTTTTAACATTAATCAGTAATATTATTTATCCTCTAATTAATAAATTATTGTGGATTTAATGGCTTCAAAAAATAGGTAATTTATAAGGTTTTTACTATAAACTTATATTGAAATCTTATTTAAGACAATAATACTTACATGATAAAATAAATTAACAATAGAACAATTTGCTAACTAATAATAATATCTCATACAGGTGATATCAAACATATACTGCACAAGTGATAGGAATATATATATATATATACCTAAATTTTTAATTTATTAATAATTCGAATTTTTTTATATTAATAAGCTAAATACTATATGACAAAAGAAAATAACTATAAGTGATACCAAAGTTTATACATTGTATATATGGATGATTACAAAAAACATATATATTACATATATAATGTTTTACCTTCATTATAGTTTATCAATTTAAATTAATAAAATTATATATTTTTAATATTACAATAAATATTTTTATTTTAAATAAGAAATATAAGTAAATAAAATTAATAGTGAATAATAATAAACCATTATATAATACATTGTATGGATGATAACAAAAGACATATATTACATATATAATGTTTTACCTTCATTATAGTTTATCAATTTAAATTAATAAAATTATATATTTTTAATATTACAATAAATATTTTTTTATTTTGAATAATAAAATATAAGTAATTAAAATTAATAGTAAATAATAATAAACCATTATATAATAAATTTTATACTAATTTTTATATTTCATTGATAACTTATATTTTTAACATTTTTATTAATTAAAAAATTTATTTTTAATAAATGCTAGTTAAGATAAAAAAAAAAAAAGCTTTAGCGTATAAGTATTTCAAGTTATATAAACTTCGTCGTTAGGCGGCAGATCAATTGGAAAAGCAATGGGAATGTAATCATCAAAAAGGTTGTGGAGCATTTACTCTTGGCTTGCATCACCATGCTTTGCGGCCAAAATCCATTGTGTTTAAACATATTATTTTATGTGGAATAATAAGAATAAACGCCATATTATGTTATAAAAGTTTAGTTTATTTAGATGAATTTAGGGCGGGTCCAAGCTAGAAGTAGTAAATTAGTCCCCTTGAGGCGTAGATCACATATGTGAGTTTTGTTTCTAGTGTGACATATAGAAGTTTAGATTGATTGGTATCAAAATAGTTATAATATTTTTTTGTTTAAAATTTGTCAGCAACAATTATTGAGTTTATTCTTATTAGGAATAACTCATTTATGGGTATATTATTAGGTTTTGCGTGCTTACTTGCCATGGAAAGACTCTAATTTATGGTTACCTAAACTTTCTAATAGAACCTAAAAAATAAGGTAAACTCTGTATTTTTAGGTTGTTAAAATTTTATTGAAATTATAATTTAACCATTAGGCTTTTATCTTTTGTCTTTTGTTTTAATATTATCAAATTAGTTCAATATTATTTTTTGGATAAACTTTTTTTTAATAAAAATTTGTTCAATACTTAATCTCTTCACTTACATTGTCAAATTCAATGTTTAAAGGTACTTACTTGTGTATTTATTTAGGATCAAATCAAGATTAAAAAAATAATCTTTAGGTTATAAGTATTTCAAGTAAATAGAACTATTGTGGTTATAAATTAATTGAAAAATAACACATATAGAGATAGCAATGGAAATCTAATAAATTAAAGAGGTGGCGTAGACATTTTGCCCGACCTCTATATATATATATATATAGCTTTGCATGTAGAAATATTATATTCATTTTGTAAGGGACACCATGTCAACTAACACTATATTTATTACTAGATAGGATATGGATCCTATTTAATAGGGCAATACATAATTCAAATGATTGATAATATGAATTAACATAATATCTCATATATTATGATTATAAATAATATTTTAGAAATATTTCATGTGAATTAGTGTAGATAAACATGACATATTATAAAAAATTTAGTTCCATAGATGTCAAAATAATAGAATAAGTCGAAAATTAGTAATCGTTATTATTCGTGGACCTATTGCTATCAAGTATGACTCATTGGTGAGTATACAGCATTAGGCCGTCATATGTGCGGGCTTGTCAAGATGGGTAAGATCTTATTTATGGTTAGTCGGTTACCTAAACTTTCCAATTCTAAACTTACAGAATAAGTGATAAAATACGTGTTGTTTGTTCAGGTTTAAAAGAAAATTCAATTTAATTGTTATAGTTTTAGTTTTTAAATTTTATTTATAATATTATTTATTTGTTTCAATATTATTGCTTTTAAAAGCAATTGTCCGAACAAGTTTTATGTTTTTTACTATTTAAAATCAATTTTGATAGTTATCAAACATTCAAACCTGAAGAATAACTTGGACACGCATGAAGAAGGAGATGCAAGTTGATGGAATGAGCTGGCTATACTTTGCTAAGTCAGCACTTAGGCAGTTAGAAGTTAGTTAGCGAGGTTTCTATTTGGTGCACATGTTGCAGTTACACATTGCTGCACCCTATTGCATGTATATAAACTCAATCGGTTCATTCAATAAAGCAAGAGATCATTTTTTCTACCTCTTCATGTTTAGCTCTGCAAGTTTCTCTCTCAGTTTCTCATTTCCTCTTAGTTCTTGTGATGGTATTAGAGCTCTAACATAGAAATATTTTATTTAAATCACAACCATAAAACACAATTGCAGATCCAAAAATAACATGTTTTGATGTTAAAAAAGAAATTCCAGAAAGATCTCCTGTTGTAGTAGGAGCCTGTTGTAGTAGGAGACATTCAACCAGTTACATCAGAACTAGCAGCAAATGTTCAAGAAAGACACCAAAGAAAACCATAACCAGGGAATAGAGACCCTCCACTTAATATCCATATGAATTCATTATAGCAGAACCATATCAAGGAATAAGGACAAGATCATCACTCAAAGAGAGCAACATTGCTTTCATATCTCAAATAGAACCAAGTTCTATTCATGAAGCATCAAGTGATGAGGCTTGGGTAAAAAATGAAGGAAGAGTTACTGCAATTTGAGAAAAAAAAAGTTTGGAAGCTCATTCCAAAACCTGATTCTACCTCAATCATTAGATCAGTATGGGGTTTTCATAACACATTAAATGAAGGAGGAAACATTGTAAGAAACAAGGGAAGGTTAGTTGCTCAAAACTATAACCAATAAGAAAATATGACTTTGATAAGTCTTATGCTCCAGTAACAAGAATGGAAGTCATTCGAATGCTACTAGCATAAGCAACTCACAAAGGATTTAAATTGTTTCTAATGGAAGTTAAAAGTGTCTCTTTGAATGGATTTATTAATAAAGAGGTGTATGTCAAACAACCCCTGAGTTTTAAGAATAAAAGATTTCCTCACCATGTACTCAAACACTCAAAAGCTTTGTATGGTTTAAAGCAAGCTCCTAGAGCTTGGTACAAGAAGCTTAGGACATTTCTTTTAAACGACAGTGTCGCAACGGGATCGCGAGGAGGCGAAAAAGAATTATTGAAAATTGGGAGTCGCGGTTTATTAAAAGGGAAAACATGAAAAAACCCGTTTTATTAAAAATTTAGTTTTTGAAACCGCTTAAGCTTGGAAGTCGGTTATGCATAGGAAAGGGTAAGTTTTAGTCCTACACCCCTAATACACCCAATTCTCTTAAAGTCCTTTAATTGATTTGTGCAAATTATTAATAACCTTTCAAAATACTCATTTTATTATTATTTTTAAGAAAATTACAAAAGAAAGAAATTTAGGAACACCAAGCTGTCAACTAAGATGTCCAAAAATACATTAACAGGTCTGGCTAAATTAACTTTTTTATTTGAAATAAAATATTTCCTAAAGAAATGAAAATTAAATGAAACTCATAAAAAAAAACTCATAAAAAATTTACAATTAAGATAAAAATTATAAATATTAGATTTTGACTTGCAGGGATCAAAATAGCACTCTCCTACGTATTCTAAAATAAATGGGAATTCAAAGTCAAGTAGTTTAGTATAAGTTATTTGTATGTTGATTGATTTTATTAGTTTTTTAAAAGAAATTTGAATATTAAAACTTTCAAGCTAAAATATTCCCAAATGCAGAATTAATAAGGTCTCAACTCAATTAATTCTTATTTATTTATTAAAACAATTCATCAATTAATAAATTAAATAAAATTTCTTTAATAAAACAAACACTCAAGTATTTATCTTATGTACGAAAATGGAATGAATCTTTTTTTTTATCTTAAACTTTAAATTAAACCAAATCTTAAACTGACAAGTCTAAAGTTCAAAAATTAAACAAATACTAAATTAAATAAATAAATCCAAATTAAAACAAACAAATCTAAAAAAAAATATTTCAATAAAATAACACAAATTCAGAATGTAATTAGAACTAAAACTAAAAACTTATAACTAAAAATTCCTTATTTATTTTGTCTTATTTTCATTTAAACTAAAATTATAAATTTAATTTTATTAACTTAATCCCGTCAATGTAATTCTACTTTTAACACCCCACACTAATACTAACACAAATGCACACACTAATTCACAGCTCACTATCACTCTCTTTTTTTTATTTTATTTTTGGATTTAGATTAATCCAGATCCTGAATATCTATAGGACCAAAGGATCAAAAATAAAATAAACTCTAATCAACAAAAAAAACTTGAATCCTAACACACAACTCAAAATCTAATCCAACGAAATAAGGTAACACTAACTAAGAGTACAAATAATCAAGATAAATAAAATTATTTATTTTAAACCTAATCTAATTTCTCTAATCTAATCCCTTCCCCCTCAACTCACACACACACGCACACAATACTCTCTCTCACTCTCACCAACACACGCACACACATAAATACACTCTCTCACCAACACACCAACATACATTCTGAGAGAAGGAAAGGCAGAGAGTGAGAAAGAGAGAGATGAGAAAGTGGAGACGGGAGTGAGATAGGAGTGAGAGCATGCAAGAGAGATAGAGAGTGAGGGGGGAGCGACGCTCAGGGAAGGAGGCGGTCGAGGAAGACTCGCCGCGCATGGGAGAGAGGATCGGACGGAGCCGCGGCCCGGTGAAGAGGAAGCGCGAGGGCGATGGGGGGAAGGAGGCGCGCGGTGTGGCGCGTCCAAGTCAGATGAGGTCCAGGCATAGATCGGGAGGGTGAGAAGAAATGAGGCCGCTTTGTGAGGCGGGCTAGCGGGGGAAGGAGGCCGCACGAGTGAGAGGTTCGGCACCACCATAGCGGACGGATCGGAGTTCGCGACGTGCGGCTTGCAATTGCGGAAGGGGCTGCGGTGGCTTCAGGGCGGATGACACGCTAAGAGGAAGAACTGGTCCCCACGGCTGGGAGGTGGGGCGGCTGCGATCGTGGGGAGGAAGGGGGGCGAGTGGAGTCGGGAGGCAAGGCGGTGGTGGTGGAGTGTATGGGGGATGGTTGCCGGTGGTAGTGTGTGGTGGGTGTGCGTGGTTGTAGATCTCATTTGAGGATGATGATGAGAACCAGCGGCTCTTCCTTTTCCTCCTTTTTTTTTGGTTAATTTTTTATGATGACATGTTAATGCTCCTGTTACCTTATTCTCTCTTTATTTGTTATAACTCGGTTATGTCCTGAATGTTACTTATCTCTTTGCAGGTTCTCTCCAATTGGCTCCTTATGTATGTGCTTTTATTTCTAGTGTTTGAATTTTCTTCTTGCTGATCCATGGTCCCTTTCTCTAGGAATGAGGTGAGGACATTATCCCCAGTGTGATGATGGAGATGTTGGCTGCACATGGTGAAGGGTGAGAGCATTCACGGTTCTCTCTGGGCTCTACATCCTCCCCCCTCCTTCTCACCTTCAAAAATTTTAACGCCTTTATCAAGTGGGGAAGAACACCATCATTGTGTTCACCATTTTTGTTTTCTAATATTTCCCTATCCTCTATTGCTTCACGTATGCAAGGAACACGGGCAAGGAATCCCGATAATGCTCTTTTTGTTATCTTTTTTTTGTTTTTCCTTTTTTATATTTTTTTGTTGTTTTACAAAGGGATATGACAAACCTTGAATCGGTGGCTTGTTTGTTTGTTCTTTTTATTATTATTTTTTTTTTTAACAAAGGTTACCAGATCAATAAGGCCATGGGCTAAAACCTGAGGCAGCGTGAACTAATGTGGGTTGGAAATTAAACGGGCTAGAATACATATTGGCCTTCCCTCTTATTTTTATTTTTGACACATGAACCAAAAATGTAAAACCATGAATAAAAATGACCCAAATTGAATTTGAATTAAACACAATAAAGAGCTATAAATAAAACTTGAAATGATTTGCAATTTTACTCAACAAAATAAAATTACCAACATGGGTCTATAAATGGTCAAAACTGAAAATATGCCAGAAAATTTTGTTTTTGTTTTTGTGGGTTAAACAAAATCGAAGTGTTCACAACAAGTTTCAAAAGGGACAAGTTGATACCACTCTTTCATTAAAAGCCTAAATGATGACATTTTGTTAGTACAAGTATACGTTTATGATATAATATTTGAATCTCCTGACAATTGTTGTGTGAAGAGTTTTTCAAACTTATGGCGAATGACTTTGATATGACTATGATGGGTGAACTCTCATTCTTCCTTGGAATCAAAATCAAACAAATTGCAAGAGGAATATTCCTAAGCCAAGAGAAGTACACCAAAGAGTTGTTAAAGAAGTTCAAGATAGTTCAAGCAAAACCTATGGCCACGCATCCATCATCAAGGATTGAAAAAGATGAAGCTGGAAAAGATATGGATTAAACAAGATTCAGAGGAATGATTGCCTCCTTGATGTTTTTAACATCATCAAGAATAGACATTGCATATAGTGTGTGCTCTGGGTTCCAATCATGCCCAAAAGAATCTCATCTTATGGGTGTGAAAAGATATTTAGATATCTTATTGGAAAAACTTCACTTAGTTTATGGTATCCTAAAACAAACATGTTTGATCCTATAGGAATTTGTGATGTAAATTATGCTAGGGATAGGATTAATAGAAACAGCACTAGTGGGTGCCTCACACTACTTGGAGATTCCCTAGTCTCTTGGAGTAGCAAAAAGAAAAACATATAAGCTTTCTCTACTGCTGCAAAGGTGGAGTATAATGCTACTTCAAGTTGTTGTTCACAACTTATGTAGATGAAATATCAGTTAGTTGACTATAATCTTGAATATAATAATATCCCTTTTTTTGTGATAGCTTGAGTGGCATTAATCTCTCTAAAAATCCGGTTTTGCATTCTAGAACTAAGCTCATTGAGGTTAGACATCATTTTATCTGTGAACATGTGCAAAAATGTAACATTGCAGTTAAGTGTAGCCTCTGAAGAAAAATCGGCTTCTATCTTAATTGGTCCTTGGAGAAAGGTTCAATCATGTAAGACATTACATTGGTATGGTTTGTTCATCCAACATATATGTTGATGTATCTTTCTTGTATTTCATACCACATCAATGCTTCATGCATCTGCATTTTATTTCGAAACCTTTGATCTATTTAAAAACATGAGTTTCAAAGAAACAGACAGACATTAGCTGCAAAGTCACCAAGGAAAAGAGAGGATTCTCGAATTAATAATCTAATGGACCTATATTAACGCATGTGGGCTTACATCATTTTTGGTCCTCTACCATAATGAAACTTACCACCTCTGAATAGATCTATCATTTGGATGGTACAATCTTTTGGGCCTACATCATTACACGGTAAATGTCTTATTTATTCAGGGCCATGGATCCTTCTAGAATGAAAATTTGTACCCTAGGCCTACTATCTTTCTCCTCAAATCTAGCATGAGTCTTACCTTATCGTCACAAATATCTTGCCCAAATCCCCTAATTGATTTACAGCTATATCCTTTCCCGGTTCAAACCTTTCACTTCCTTCATTAAAAACCATTTATTTATGCACTTCCACTACCAGAAAACGCTTCATTGCGGCAGTCTTTTAGCGGCGGTTTGTATAACTACTGCTATATTCTTGTTTTTCTGTCAGTTTGTGCCGCTGCGAGTCAAAGTGAATCACGGCATTCAACTGTAACCACCACCAAGTTTATAAAAAAAATTAAATGAATTAAATTTTCAAAGATCTAATAGAGCGTTTGGAAGTTTAATGAGATGAAATTGAATTGAATTCTTATGTTGGAATGAAATCAAGTAATTAAAGAATTCAATTCAATTTCTTGATTTAAAATGGGTCTAAATATGAATGAATTTAATTATTTTTATTATTTTATAATTCATTAATCGTTAGGACAAAACATTATATTAAAGTAAGGTTTTTCAGAATTTTCATTTGTTAGAATTCAATTCATAATTAAAATAACAACTTCTTTGGGTCTGATTTTAATTCCTTTATTGTTGAATTTCAATTCGTATGAAATTGGATTCATTCACTAAGTTCCTTTTAAAGTATAAAAATCAATTTGATTTGAGCTGGTGAAATTGGGGTTTGCAAACGCCTTGTAACTAAAGCCTCTCTCTAGCCCAAGCATCTATCCCCCTCTTTAAAAAACCTGTGCCGCACACCTGAGAGCTTAGTCCGCCTCACCGCCACCGCAATGTCCCACCGCCCCACCTCCCAACCGCATCATATCTCATCAATCCGCCTCCACCTTCTAATCCATTTCAGTTCGAAGATCGCAAAGGCAGAAGGTACAGCTTCCGAGCGAAGAAGGGAAGTGCAGCTTCCGTTATCATCATCACTCTCTCCAATCTGAATAGTTACCCCTTTTTCTTCACCAAGGTACAGCTTTTCACTATTGTTATCTTTTGCTTGCTTGGTATCAATTCACATTTCCAATCCAATCTCCAGGAAATTAAGCTCCCTCTATACGCCATCATTTTCAACTTCATCGACTCTCGCTATCCCATTGTCTTCCCCACTGTTGGTGCCGATAGGTTTGCCCCTTTTCCTTTTTCTTCTTGTTAATGCTGTTGGGTCATCAAAGTTTGAAACTTTTTCTCTTCTTTCCTGGTTTCCTCTAATTATGATTGAAGCCCTCATAGCATAAGCTTGTTATCTCAATCTTCAATTTGATTAAATGGTTTTTTTTTTAATTGACTAGATTATGGTGTATCATCGCCTTGAAGGAGGGGTTGTTGCTGTTTTGCAATCTTATGTTAATGAGGATGTAAGTCAATGTTGTCTTTCTAGCTTGAAGATTTTGCTGTTTCTCAGCTGAGTATTTTTTTCTTTAATTTGAAATTGTTGTTGGGAAAGTATTTCAATTTTAATCTATTTGTAGACCAGAAGGATGAATATTTTTACACAGTGAGTTGGGCATGCAATGGTGGTTGATAATCATACTACTTGAAGTAGAGGAATTAGATGATTACATAATTTTATATTTATTGTTGCTTGTTGTAATTCACAATTCTTTTCTGTAGGAAGTATTGGCAAGTTAAACCTTAAATTTATTTTTAATTCAATAATGTTGGAAATTTTCTGATAATTCTTGTTGCTTGTTGACATGATGCTGTCATCCCTACAGAGTTTTGTTGGCCATGGGGACTCCATAAATGAAATCAGGACTCAAGCATTAAAGCCATCACTTGTGGTGTGCAAGCAAAGTAAATAATGCCTTTTGTATGTAATTTCAATGGTTAAAACATCACATTCACATGTTTTTCATTCAGTGACATCTATTGGTATCAAAGGAAAAAAAAATGC
The DNA here is from genome assembly GCA_030441495.1 of Dalbergia oliveri. NCBI lineage: Eukaryota > Viridiplantae > Streptophyta > Magnoliopsida > Fabales > Fabaceae > Dalbergia > Dalbergia oliveri. Next base: position 10,027 of record JAMLFY010000244.1, on the reverse strand, counting down.
TTACAGAATAGGAAAATTTTAGAGATTGATGTTTGGATTCTCATTCAATAAATTAAGTATCAATTATATTATTATATTGGCATTTGTTGGCTTATAATGCATAATTATCCTTTTTATCTTTATGCATCCAATTTGTTTGTCCCTTTTCAAATGTTGTTAATTGCTTCTCTTTTTGTTCGAAGCATCAAGTTAAGATCTCAATTCAACGCGGCTCACCTTAGGCCTTCATCTCCGCCTCTTCATTGCAGCCTTGTATCCTCATTCCCTTTCCACCAGGTTCCTCTTCTATTCTTTATTGTTCCTTTCTATTTTTTGTTGTGGTTTCATCATCTAATCTAACTATTTGATAACAGGGAACAGAGTATACCAATCTTTTATTTTCCCTTAGAAGGAACCCCAAACCACCATTTTTATTTTTCTTAGAATCTCTTCCAAAGGTATCTTTCTTCACTGCTTTCCCATTAATCTTCTCTTATTTATTTATATTTTTAATTTGTGAAGCATGAACAGTCACCACTGCGGCAGGTTTCTCCTTTGTGCCAGAGCTTCTATGAGGTTAGGGGTTCTCACTCAACCGTTTCATCTCTTTGAATTTGACCTACTTCATTTTTCCCTTTTTAACCTATGTTTCTCATCGTTGTTAAGGTTTTCATCACTAGCCACTGAAGGAATCAGCAGGAAGGAAAGACTTTTCTTATCACAATACAATACGCCATTGTTGTATTGTGGTATGTATGGGAGGAATCATATTCCTTCTGCAGCTGTTGTCATACAACAATGGATGTCACTGAATGAAAAAGGGGTTTTCTCTATAAGAGGCAACAGCCAAAAGGCATTCTCTTTATAAGCCCCAAACTCAAGTTTTCATTTTATTCTCCACTGTTAGTTATTTTTTCACATAAACAACCCTTTTTGGCTATTGCCTCTTTTACAATTTTTGGACTATCCTTTTCTTTGGTTTCATCATTCCTAGAAGAATAATTATTTTAACAGAAGTTATGTTAGTTCTTTATTTAGGAGCTGTTTATAAATGTGTAATTCTTTTGAATAGTTGTATGAGAAAGGTTGTTATTTGGATTTTGCAACTGATCATAGAAAATGGTAAACCATATATGCATTAAGGGGATTGCTATCAAAGCGAACTAGCTGCAACTTTGAAAGAAGGCTAGACTTGAATCATGCTTAGATTAGATAAAAAAAAATTTAGGTGACCTTACTTTTAAAGACTCTCCACTATCCAAATCAAGGAATTCCTATGTTTGCATGGATAGGAAAATTATTATTCCCATTTTGGTGTATACAAACAGTTTTGGTAATTTGGATTGAGTCCTTAGATTTAGATTGTAGTTGCGTTTATGAGGTAAATATATATTTGGTTAACCTATATATAGGCTTCTCTATGTTAACCTTGGCACTTTAGAAGGTGCAATGAAATTCAATGCATATAGATTCTATAAGAAAAATAAGCAAAGAATGTAATATAGATTTGCTATTGAGAGAGAAACTATGAACAAAAATTTGTTGTCAGCCTGACTCCAAATAAAGAGGAAAGCAAAAGTGTGAATTATCTTTCACGTATTTGAAGAAAACTATCTTTTTGTTTCATTATATCTTCTATGTTATTTGTGAATTACCTTTCATGTACTTTCAAGTTCTTGTATACCTTAGTTAGTATTCTTTTTGTGCCCCCACTCTAGCATGCCTTTAATTTAATTATTTACTATTGATTTAGATATGGACAAAAGTTGGATTTTGAAGCCGGGATACTCCTGAATATATGGATGGATTATTGAAACTTTTGGACTTTGCATTTGCTAATGCATTATCCGATAATAGGATAAATTGTCCTTCTTCTCGTTGTGGATTTAGACCATTCCAACTGGAGAAAAGGTTTACGATCACTTGTTGTTAAGACCTTTTCCACTAGGTTATACAGTTTGGCTATCACATGGTGAGAGAGGTGAAGGAGAGACTTCTAGTTATAGGCACGAAGCTCAACATCCTAAATCTTCTAAAGATCCAATGCATGACATGATTCACGATGCTTTCATATTCCCTAGACCACATGCTAGTGAAGATTCCAATGCATGATCCAATAAATGAGGGTGAAGGAAGGATGCCGCATGTAGGAGGATTCAAGTAGTAAAGCTAAGGAGTTTTATGATTTGCTTAAAGATAGGGAACAAGAATTATATGAAAGATGCTCAAAGTACTCAAAGCTCGTTTTTAGAAAAGTTGTATCACATCAAGTGCATTTGTGGGATAGAGACAACACCTTGTCGATGATAATTGAGCCGTTGCATGATGCCTTTGAGCATGTGAAGATCCCAAAATCATTGAACGAGGCCAAAAAGACTATAAGAAAACTTGGTCTTAATTATAAGAAGATAGATGCATGTCCAAATGATTGCATGCTATATTGGGGACCTAATAAAAGTTTGAATAAATGCAACGATGTAGCACATCTAGATGGACAAATTCTTCTATTGAGCATGAGCTTGAAATTGTTAACAAGAAAAAATAGCAACCAGCAAAGTTTTGGTTATTTTCCTCTAATTCCTCATTGCAGATTGTTCATGTCTAGTAAGACATTTGATCATATGAAATGGCATGCTGGTACCAATAAGGATGGCTTCTTGAGGCATTGGGAAAATGCTGAGGCATGGAAAACATTTGACTCTAAATTTTCTAAATCTTCTTCGGACGCACGTAATGCTCGCCTAGCCTTAGCTAGTGATGTGTTTAATCCTTTGAAAACATGAGTACTAATTATAGCATTTGATCTGTGATTCTCATTCCATACAATACCCCTCCTTGGACATGCATGAAACAAACTAACTTCATTCTCTCTGATCATTCCAGGTAAGAAAATGCCAAGGAATGACATAGACATTTACTTGCAACCTTTAGTTGATGAGTTGAAATAGTTATGGGATGGTATTGAAACATTCAATGCTTCATCAAATGAAAGTTTTAAGATGGGTGCACATTGATGTGGACAATTAGTGATTTTCCTGGTTTGTGGACATTGTTGGTGGAACACATATGGTAAGCTAGCTTGTCCTATGTGCAATATTGATACTGAACCATGCAACTTCATCATAGTAGAAAATGAGTTTTGTAGGTCATTGTCGTTTCCTACATAATGGTCACGGATTTAGATTGCATAAGGTTCGATTTGATGGTAAGGTTAAAAAAGAAATCCACCAGTAAAATTATTAGGCTAGATTTTTAGGTAGGTTGAGAATATCCAAGTTTCATTTGAAAAAACATTGGAGGTTAAAGGGAAAAGAGACGTGGGCAGTGAAATTGCAATGAAGAAAAGGGGAGTTATGGGTTATGTTGCACAAGAAAAAGGATGGTTCTTATATTCACGAATGCTCAAGTCATTGGTGTAAGTATTGTATTAATTAAAGTAGTCATACCTTAATTATTTTAGAAAAAAGTACTTAATTTTTAATGTTCAATTGATAAAATCTTATATGTATAGGAAAAATTATGAATATTGAGCATGCAGATGATTCCTCTAAGGGATTTTCACAAAATGATTCACTTTCTCAAGCTATAGGGAAGGAGTACTTAGGAGAGTTAGGTGTGGGTTCTAGGTCATGTCCTACTCAAGTCTTTGGTCAAACTGCATGTTAAAATGCACCTATTGGCCATGGATTCCAAACAAATATGAATGATGAAGTTGTTAAATTAGAAGCTTCTCAATTGAAGGTGAATTTGAATCAATAATTGAAGCAGAAAGATTAAGAAGATAAGCAATTGAAGGAGCTATTAAATATATGTTGCAAATGCAAGGAAGCAATTTGCCACCTGAATTGGCTCTTTGATTAATGTGATGGTATGTATTTTAGAACTTTTAAAATTAATTAGACTACTTTTGGTATTTTGTGGTGTATAAAACTGTACATGATAGTAGTTAAAAAATTGTTACAATTTATCTTTTATTCATAATTTCAGGCCTTAGATGAAGGGAGTGCACCAATTTCACCAGGTGTAAGCTCTTTCTCAGCTAGTCATGATACTCAACACATAATGATCATTCCAACTAAAGTTGAAAATGAATGCATCATAGCAGCTTTCACTTGAGACACTTTTTTTGTTATGCTTTTTTAGCGTTAATTTTTTTGAGACACTTAGATCTATTTAACTATTGTTTAATATTTTGTATGTTATGACATTTAATACATTATTTTGTTTAAAAGTTTAAGAATTTCTATGCAACTTTCCTTTTTATTAATGATTGTTGATTACTAGTATTGGGATACCAATTAGTGTTTTTGACTTGGATGCATCAAAATAAAATATTGAAAAGCGAAAAAAATAGAATGGTTAACAGTGGGCTTTGTGGGTTTGAAATCGCCAATAAAAGAAAAAACAAGTATGCATTGACCTTGTTCCGATGGTTTAAAACCGTTGGTAATTGGAATTTGCGCTATTCCAAATCGCTAGTAATTGAAATTTGTGGCCAATAAATACGATAATTTGGCGCCAACCATACATATTGCGGCAATTTGTAACCAGCTAGCTTGAGAAAACGGAAAAGATCTTAGCCCCAACCGTCAGCAGTTTTCGGCACTCGCTGAGAACTGCGAGATACAAACTTTGGCAGCGGTCATTCCGCGATTGCTTAACCGCCGCTAAATGGTTTAAGGATGCCGTTATCCGTGGCGGTTTCTGAATGTCGGCAAACATTTGGCGGGAGGTGAAACTTGCGTAATCCAAAAAATCACCGCTAAATACCAGTTTTTTGGTAGTGTTCCTCCAATTCCATTATTCATTCAAGTTTGAAGTTAGTATTCAACAACTAAAAACAATAATTATTTTTTCTATCGTTCTCATTCCTCACCTTTATACTTAAGTGACTTTAAAGAAAAATTTAAAGTAAGCATTACATTTTACAACTTGTTATTGAAGTGCTATTTATTAGCTCTAGAACCTTTGAAAGAGCTATTATAGCTTAAGTTTTGAATGACAACAAAGTAAATTTTGTTAAAATATTTTGAAGAAAGAACTAATAGTTTGCTTGATTTCTGTGGTGCTTAACAAGTTATCTCTTATATACATATAATTCAATTCTTGATGTATTTTTCATATTATCATCATTTAACATGATTAAAATCTCATTCATAAATATTCAGAATTTAAGAATGTGAAAAATTATTTAGCAAGTGAATTACAATATGAAAGAAACTTAAGAGAGCAAGCTAGAGCATTGAAAAATGACTGGGCCTTCATAAACTAGTTTTTAACTTCAAAAAGTGACATAACAATATGAGAATGCACTTTCTCGTGATCAAATCAAGCACAATATCATCATTCTCATTTGTGATCATCTTTGAAGAACATCAACACTCTGAAGATCATCATTCATCTTAGGAAAAAGTTTATATAGAACATAAAAGGCTCAGAAAGTGTAGAAGTGACATATCAACTTTAGAAACTATATCACACTTCAGAAACTACTTCAAGTTATCAAAACTGAATGGAAATTTGAATTTCAAAAGAAGTGAAAGTCTCAGAAAGTGATGAAAGCGACATATCAACTTTATACTTGAAGAATTCATATTCTCAATGTAGTCTTCACAAGAAGATAAGTTTAGAAACCACGTTATGTTTGAAGAATTAGTTTTTGAAGTATTGCTTAGAAATAGGTGTCAAACGGTCTCTGTACTACATAGTTGGCTTTGACACAACTCAACATATGTTTCTAGAAGACTAATCTTAGCACACACAAAGTTTGATCAGCACATGTCAGAGAAGGAAAAATCAAGGACAACGATCCAATTAAATTCAAGTATAAAAGGAGAAAGCCTTTAAACTAGAAGGAACTTTTGCGCAAAAGTTTTTCAAGTAATTCATACTTTCTAAGGTTATTTTGATATCAATTTCAATTTCTCAAAAAGAAAATCTTCTTTCTTGTATTTCTTAGAAAACCTTCTTCATTAGAATATCAAAGAAGTCTCTAAGTTATTTCTTATACATTTTATTATCTTAGGAAACTTGAGTGTTTGTCTTAGAGTGTCAAACACCAAAGCCTTATATTCTTTGTACCTTGATCTATTCACTACACCAAAAAGGATGTTTTGCGTGGTTCATTTTAGGTTTTGCAACGGTTAAAATTGCCACTATTAACCTTTCGCGGTGGTTTGGCTAGGCCATTATCCTGAGCATCGCCGGCCATCTTGTGGCAAGTTCAGTAACCACTAGAATAACGCAAGTTATTTTGCGACGGTTAAATAGCCTGAATAACTTTCTTGACAAAACTAGTTTAAACTTTAGCGTTTTAACCGCCATGATTTTATTCATAAAAGAGTAAAGTGTCACTTTCATCCCTAAAATTTGGAAATTAACTATTTGGTCCCTGAAATTGTAATCCATTAGTCACGTTAGTCCCTGGAGCCACTCTCGTTACGTGCCATGACAGATTTGCTGATGTGTGTCAGATGGTGACACTGTGGCTTCCAACGTGGCACTTCACATTTTAAGACAATACCAAATGTGTCAACTTAGTCCCTATACCAAAACCTTTCACTTTTTAGTCCCTCTACCAAAACCTTTCACCCTAAACCTTTCACTTTCCTTTTTCCGTACTTAATCTCACTCTATTCCCTTTCACCCTTCCTTTTTAGCGTCATATTCCCTCACTTTTCACCGAACATCATCTTTCACCTTCACTTCACCATAGCCTTAACCCAGCCATTCATTGCCTTCGCCTTTCACCACTGTTTCAATTGCATCAACTCATGCTTCGGATTCAAAGCTTCTTCTTGTAGCTTTGATCGCATCATTCAATGGTAAGAATAATGTATTATATTGTGTTGGGGTCCTGCATAACCATTGTGTCTGTGGTCCCAATCATGTTTATGGTCTCCATTATTTTAGTGTCCTGGTCTCATTCATGTCTCCCTGTCACTGTCTCTATATTTTTGGGTTTTAGGCAAAATGAAAAATATAGTTTAGGGTTTCTTTTTGACCGAAGGGTTTAGCGTTTCTATTTTTTGCCAAAGGGTTTAGGGTTGATGAAACTGAACTTTAGTGAAGAAATGAATAATGTAAATTTTTTTGCAAAAAAGAAAATAATAATAAGTTTTCTTTGCTAATGTAGATTTGGGAGCGGTTGAATTTGTGCTTTCATCATGGAGGCTTTGGAAAATCTAGAGGGGAAGTAATCTATGAAGTTGGAAGTGTAGAACATTTGTTGGTTGTTGATGAGGACACACTAGATGTGTTTTATGTGGCAGATTACTATAAGGAATTGGGATATCATAGAGTTTTGAATTGTTACTAGAAATTCAAACAGGAAGAGACCTTGGGAAGGCTTAAGGGAATTGAAAACAGATAAGTATCTTTTGGACTTGGTTAGAGTTTGTAAAAATAATGATGGTGTCATTAGTTTATACTTTGAGCACCCTATTGAGGAGCTAGAGCTTTGTCCAAGATGTTAAGCTTTGGATGATGGTGATGCACCTTTGGATGGCCATGAGACCCAACTTGAAGCTGAGCCTAACATTGATCATGATGGTGAGGCTACCTAAGAGAGAAAAGGAAAAGAGCATCCAATTCCTGAAGAAAAAGTGAAGGCTACTATTAGAGAGAAAGGGAAGAAGAATCCAACCCCTTTCATTCTGTTGACATGATAGTGAATCCACTAGTTCTTATAAAAGCATAGAAGATGTCCTCTATAGGCCCCTAGTTGTTAAAGAAATGGATAGTGAGTTGGAGATAGAAATGGAAGCTGTGAAGAAGAAGAAAAAAAAACAAAGAAAGACAAGTGTGTTAAATCATTTGGAAAATGGTGCAAGGGAAAACAAGCTGCAAGTAGGAGCAAGAGGGAATCACCTATCAAGAAAGGAAAGGAAATGCACCTACAAAGAAGGTAAAGGGAAAAGGCATGAAGATTGACAAAGGTGTTAAAATTGCCACTACTAGTAGAAAAAAAATGAACAAGAAGTGTGCAGCTAAGTCTAGTAAGGGAGGAAAAGGACTACAAATAATGTTTTTTATCTTGAAGGAGATGATGAAGGCTTATTAGACTTTGAGGTGCCTCCGATATAGGAAAGATATATATTTATGTTGTGCTTTTTTTGTGTATATTTGATTTATATATTTGATGTCTATATTTCTTTATGATGTAGTTTGTTTATTTCTTGTTTGTTTGTTTTTTTTACTATAATAATAGGGCATAGGCAGTCATACTTTACATTGATGCTCATAGTCATGATCATGAGCCTGCATTAGATGATGATGGAATAAAGTCATGGAAATCTAAGGAGTTGAAGACACCTATTACTTCGGAAGATGAAGGTAATAGTAGACCTACTTAGCCCTAATTTGATGAGGATAGCACATTTGGTAATGTGAAATTTGAGAAAGGAATGGAGTTTAAGAACCCTAAGGGCATTTAAGAATGTTGTCAAGGATTACACTATACATTTTGGAAGACAGATATAGTGGGTGAAGAATGATAAAGTGAGCTGTAGGGATAAGTGCCAAAACAAAGGGTGTCCATGGCTAATTATTGTGCATGGAGTGTTGTTAACAATACTTTTGAAATCAAAAGTTATCTTGACGAACACACTTGCAGGAAAGTCTTTAAGAATAGTCAAGCCAATAGGAAGTGAGTTCCTGAGAAGCTTGTTAGAAGACTTATGAAACAACAGCTTGAAACATGGTGAGGCATGAATAGTTGAAAAGGAAGTGGATGTTACAATTGAATAGGACATCGTTTTTCAAATGTTTGAAACATACAAGAGCCATAGTGGAAGGAGATGAGAAGGAGCAATACGGAATGTGTAGGATTCCTTGGGAATTACTTAGGAGCAACTAAGGATCCGCAGTGAAAATGAATGTCATTCCCATTCCTAATTCACCACCACAATTTGAAAAATTTAATGTGTGTCTTGAAGCATGTAAGAGTGGGTTCAAGGCAGATGAAACCCTTGATTAGGTTAGATGGTGCCTTTTTAAAAGGCTACTATGGTGGCCTAATATTGTCTATTGTGGGACAAGATGCCAATAACCATATATTTGTCATTGCCTATGCCATAGTAGGTGTGGAGAATAAGGAAAACTGGAAGTGGTTCCTAACCTTATTGCATGAGGACCTAGGAGACTACAAGGAAAATAGGTGGTGCTTCATTTCTAACACCCAAAAGGTAAAACATGCTTGCATATATATGTTAGGGATTAGCTGAACCATTTTGATAACTTTAGGGACTAGGGCTTAACTATTTTCTGATAATTTTAAGGACTAACTTGAACTATTATGCTATGAATTTTTAGGGTCTAAATTAACAATGCAAGATGTGATGCCTGGAGTGCATCACAAGTTCTATGTTTGACACTTGAGGAAAAAAAATTTAAAACAGTGGAAAGAAAATAAGTTGAAGGGCATGGTGTGGGAGTGTGCAGAATCTACGACTATGAACCAATTTAAAGCAAATATGGATAGGTTAAAAAGAAAAAATGAGCAAGCACACGCTTACCTTGATAAATAGCCAAAAGAGGCATGGACAAAAGCATACTTTAGTAAAGGGCCTAAGATTGACAATATCTCCAACAATGTTTGTGAAGTATTCAATGCAAAAATTGCCAATTATAGAGGGAAGCCAATATTGTCATTGGCTAAGGAGGTTAGGAGGTACATTATGAGGACCATGACAACAAATAAACTCAAACTAGCTCAGCTACCAAGGCATGTTACCTCTAAGGCAACAAAGTAGACTTGAAAGGAAAAGATGGAAAGCAACAAATGGACACCAATATGGTGTGGGATCGTGATATGGATGAGTTTGAAGTGCATGGTTGGCCTTCCAACATGGTGGTCCATTTAGAAAAGCATACTTGCACTTGTAGGTTTTCAACTCAGGTATGACTCCTTTAATTTATTTAGTATTTTAGGTCTTGTTTCATTGTTTTTTGAGTATGATTTGTTTTTTCTTTTAGGTATACATTCATGCATGCAATAGTTGCTATAGCTTATAAATGAAAAGCCTAAAGACCATTGTCATGCATGGTT
>JAMLFY010000243.1:0-48687 GCA_030441495.1 Dalbergia oliveri | reverse complement strand
CTAGAACTTTTCCAGGAAAGTTTAAAATGATGTTTATGAGTGATTTATGATGGTTAGTTAGCCAGGAGGTCAGAGGTTTTAGTGCAAAATTACCATTTTGCCCCTAGAACAGTGTACAGTGAGCCTAATGACGTAATTAACCAAACCTAAGCAATATTAGGCTCTAATCGAAGATTAATTTATTTCGATAATTAATCTAGAGTCAAAATAATTTATTAAGGTTAATTAGAACCTAAGATTGCTTAGTTAAACTCTAATTCATTCTTTGATTCAAGATTCCTAGTCATGGAATCTTGAATAGTAATTTCTCTCTCAATTCCTTAAATTAAGGAATTGTGTCCATACCTCATTTGACTTGAAAAGGTTTTAATTGTTAATCTAGCAAGACCACCCCTAAATCAAGTCTTGACAACCTTAATTAACCATTACCTCACCTAAACACTTTCTTACAAACTCCTAATCAAAACCTTAATCAAAGAAACACCTAAACACATCATTAAACCACAATTACATGAACAATTTCTTCCTCCCCTTGGCTAAAATCTGCCAAATGCATACCCTTGAAATGTGTCACATGTTGATTTTGTTTCACTCCAAAGACCATGCCTTAAGCCATACCTTGCCATATAGCCATACTTCCAACCATGCCTTTGAATGACAAGTTTTGAAGATATTTTCCTCCCCAAAGGCCAACCGTCGGCCTCCTCCCCTCAGCCTCCATGTTGCATTTTTCTATAAATACCAAGCCTTAGAGAACTTGGTTACACTTTAGATCATTTGCCAAGTTAAGCTTTCTTGCAATTTCTCTCTTTTTCTCTCAAATTCTCTTCATCTTGTTCTTCTTCCTCCACCATCAAAGAAACCTTTCCACCACCACAAACCACCACAAACAACCTTGAACCACCACTCCCCACCTCAAACCACCTCTCAAACACCAAACTTTCCATTTCCAAGCTTACTCTTTCAAGGAAAAATCATCTTCCTTGAGTTCCCCTTGGCCGAATCCATCACCATCCAAGAGAAGATTTTGTCTTCTCATTTCATCAAGACACAAGCTTTCTTTCATTTCTTTCAAGACTTCCTTAGGTAGGGGTTTATTTTCAAAGTTTTACTTGCTTTCTTTAAGAAAAGTTCTAGTTTTCTCTTGGTTTTCAAAGCTTTTCCTTTTCCTCTTTTCATTTCGGCCTTAGAGCCTTTCATGAGAAAAACTTTGGCTTGATGATGAGGTTTCAAGATAATGGTCTTGTGATGTCATGTGAGAAACCTCTAAAGCTTGAAAACTTGGTCTTGGACCATACATGCTTTTGGTTTCTTTCTTTTCCTTGCTCAAGATTTCTTTTCCTTTCCTTTTCTTCCTATGATTTCGGTTTTCTTTCCTTTATTTGAACAAAGTTTGATAAAAATGTTAAGTAGATCACAAAAGTTTTGTTAAGAAAATTAATCATATGTTTTCAAAGAGCTCTAAGCTTACCCTTGCCAACCTTAAAGTTGGTCGGCCGTTCTAAGAGTTTACTCTAGATTGAAGCCCATGAGCAATAAAATAAAGAATATGACTTAGTTCTTTTATGTTTGTTTAGATAAGTGTTGATGTTTATGTCTTAGTCCATTTTCTTGAGCTTGATGATGAAGTTCAAACCAAAGACTTCTTTGAAGACTTGGTGCTAAGAACTCTAAAGCTCACTTTATGTTGTTAAGATACATATTGGGTTAAGGTTATAATGTTCCTCTAAAGTCTTGTAAGAGCTCTAGTTAAGATAAAATAAGTTGCATTCATGTTTAAGTTTATGCCTTGCATATCATGTTTATTTTGATGCCATCACTAAGCTCTCAAGAATAAATAAATGAACTTGCATTATCATGTTTAAATTTCCAAGCTTGCATTTCATGTTTATATTTCAAGTCATCACTTAATCTTTAAAGATAATAATGAGGTTGCATCTCATATTTATTTTATGCTCTCACTTTACTTTATAATGAAGAGTAAAATAAAGTGCATAGCATGTTTAAGTTTATGTCATCACTTAAATATTCTAGAGCTCAAAGACTTGCCCAAGTATCACAAGTAAAGTTTTAGAAAATGGAAGCATTTCAAGAATGCCATTTCGGCCTTGTGATGATGATGATGGACTTGATATGAGTTCATCTAATCATAAGTGCCCATAGCCTATGTCTTGGAATTTTTCTAAGCTTAGGTGTACTTAAAGAATATTATGAACAAGATTTTATGTTTTAAATCTATTTCATGAACTAAATAATTTAGCTACTGACCTCACCTATATTTATATGATTTTAATGAGATAAATTGGTTTCTAAAAGAGTTTTGAGTTCCTAAAATGATTCCAAGAGAAACTAGCAACTTATATGCATTTAAATCATGAAATTATGTGATTATATGAGCTATATTTTCGGTTCTGCCTTGTTGTTTGGCCACTGTATAAATTCTGTTTTATGGTGTTAAAATGTGTAAAATTATGTTTGAGTGAAGCAAGGACGATTTAGGGAAGTTAGGAAAGAACAAGTAACTAGAAAGGACTTAAAATGAGAATTCTAGAACACTTAGATACAAAAATTGTAAATTCTGTTCCAGCATAATTGAACTTAAGGAAAATGGTTTATAATTAGTGGATATGTGTAGGAATCCCTAATAATTGGTTTAGGAATTGAATATAGAGCCTTAGGCGAAGACGGAACTTAGAAAGGGTCAAAGACGTAGATTTAGAAACCCGTAATCGAATAATAATCATTGCTAATTATGCAATGCTGTTTGGAATGTTAGTAAGCATAAAAATTAGAGAGAATTATAAGTAATGATCCTTTAGGTGTATAAAGATCCATAATGGGCATTAGGATAATCAAACACAAGATTAAGACCCGTAAGGGTCAAAGCATAAGACATTGCAAGATAGGAGATATAATGTGAGTAAGTGAAGTGAACGAGTGTATTTATGTTATACTGAAAGTATTAATGTTATGTGCATAAGATTGTGTGAACTTATGACGTAATTGATGTGATAATACGGCATGCTATGATTGAGATGCATATGAATATAAGATGATGATGAAATGAATGAATATGTTTATATGGCTTTTAAAGATTTGATTGATTGAGATATTGAATGAGATGGCATGAGTTGAATGAGTTATGTGGCATGACTCAAATTTGAGGAAATTCGGTATAAGCCGTTATGCTGGAATTTCCATCAAATTTGAGGGACTTAAAAGAAGTTTTGAAAAGAAAGATTTTAATGTGACATGCGAGACGCATTTCTCCTTACTGAGGAGAAAGTAAACCCGTGGGGGGTATGGTCGTGGAGCCATACCAAAGCGGACAAAGTCACTGGTCTTAACCAGTTGATGCATTTCGAGACGAGACGTACTTCTCCTGCTATGGTGAGGAGAAGGTAAAACCGTGAGGGCATAGACATTAGCCTGCCAAAGCGGACAAAGTCACTGGTCTTAACCAGTTGATGCGTTTCGAGAAGGAAAAAGTCCCATGATGGGTGATCCTTAGGCCCCTACCCGTACTCTGGAGTCGGGATTATTGTGATTATGTTACGCTTATCAAGAGGATAAGTAAGAACTAGTGACGACTAGTTGAGGTATGAGCTCATAGCCTAGTTTTAGGGGTGCGGTTACTATTTTTGATACCTTGATGTCACAAGTTTGAGAAAGAGAAAAGATGTGAAGTTCTTGCTTATGAAAGAGAAAGGTTTTCATGAGAAGTTACATGCCACTTATATGATGATAAATTATTGATGACATGTTTTATTGTTTGTTGCATAAAGTATTGCCATGCATTCATGTTTGCTATGCTGCATACATGCATTAAGATTCATCATAAAAGACACGGACCTTGGATAATTACTTTTATAAAACCTCATAATGAACCTTTGCATGTTAAACCTTTTCATAATAAACCCAAGGTTCCTGGGACGTAAACGATGACATTAGGATAGGAGGATTCCTACTGAGATTCTTTAGCAAGATTCTCACCCCTCTTTCTTCTTTTCCGTTACGTCTTCAGATCTCGATGGCGTCGTTCGTGATCTTCATTGATACGCCGTTGGGAGGTGCACTTGACCCGAGCATCAGTCATATCATTTTGAGGGTCGTTGTGTGTCGTATTTTTGCATACATGGGACGCCGTTTGCATCCAGTTTCCAGCTTTCGCTTCACTCCTACCTCACCGTATGGCGACGACTTGATCTTCGAGACTCGACCCATGACGAGCAGACTTGCCGCCCGCCATCATCCTCGCGGTGCAGACTACCCGAGTACATTCCTCGCTCGCGCATTGGGGTCGAGTTTGGAGGATTCCCCACCCACATCTACTCGGAGGGATCTGCCCCTCGGTTCCCATGGACATGGGTAGGGGCAGCGAGGATCCTGTACGCCGAGGATGCAGGCGTAGCTCGAGAGGCGCCTACACGAGGCCACGTTGTCCCGGTGCCCACGCCCCTTTCGCTTGGGCCACACCCGAGGAGCTCGCCCAGTTCGTAGGATACCTATCCCAGGGTGAGGACACCAGTGGTAGTTTCGAGGAGGGGTAGCTATAGCTGGGGTTTGATCTTTTGGGGCTTCCCTGTACTTGCTGTTATGTTTTCTTTCTTTTTATGTATTTTCTTGTTTTATGTACTACAAGCTCTGCCCATTCTTATGGGGTATGACTTTATGTTTTTATATTTCAGTTGATGTATCAAACTATGTTATCTACTATATTATGATTTGCTTCTATGAATGGATGTGTTCTTTATTGCTTTAAATGGTATGCTTAATTTCTTGTTGCTTTACGTTTTGCTCGTGATGGTATGCAAAGCTCGCATTTTGTTTACATATTTCAAAAAAAAATTTACCTATTTTTCGCTAAGTAATTTTACAAATAAATTTAAAAGGAAGTAATAACTAATAATTAATCTTAATACGTCCTAGGCGTGTTGGGTTAAATATTAGGGTGTTACACCTCTCAGGCATCTCTAGCATAATGGCCTAGCCTTATACACTTGAAACACACTCTCTCAGCCTACAAAGCAAGATCGATCTCCATGTGACTTTGCGCACTTGGGACATGGTACGGTAGGCTGGCGCTTTGGTGTCCACAGAGACCTGGGGTGCCTTGCCTTGCAGGACTTGTCCCCCATGATGAAAAGTCTTTCCTCAGCACTACGGCCTGAGTTGCGGCCTAAATCCAATTTGAACCTTGGAACTCCGTGCCAATACATGAAGTTCGTCCCTTGACACATTTGAGCTTCTTGTGGCTATCTTCAACAATACAACATTTGTTGACTCAGGGTAGGAAAATCCCAAATCTCTAATGTCCGCAGCTACATTGATCTTGGCTTCACAAACTTCATACTTAACACATTTCCAGAACTCTTTGGGATTCCACTGAAAGATCCTCGAAAACTAATTAGCTCCTAGAACTTCGTAGTGTCCTTGCGTAATACTCATGCCCCTTGGGTCAGTTGCATGAACTCCACATCCTTAGCATTCCTTACTAACACGGAAAGTACTTCTCATAGAAGCAATTCTTTAAACGTCTCCCAATTAATCAAGGTGCCTGATACTAACAATCTTCGAGTGCCAAGTCCACAAAACTCGACATCGGCCTCTAGCATAAAGTAGCAAAAGTTACCTTCTCTGCAGATGATTAATGAAAAGATCTTCTCCATACTCTTAATCCACTCATTGGCCTGGTTAGGGTTCGCCACTCCCTAAACGACAATGGGTTTGCCTTATGAAACTCACCGAATTGGGCATGCTCATGATCCTTGGTTTGTTTAGGGCCACGCAAGGCTTCGCCCACATGGTCCATCCTTTTCGACATTTGCATGGCCCTTGCCATGTCTCTGAGGGCTTCGGCGATCTCATTGCCCTGTTCATTCTTTCAGGGTCCTATTCTCGTGGTCGCACCATCGATTCCTGACCACACAAAACAACAAAACATTGAGGTGATCAAGCTCAATACTTCATGTTAGTGAGCTAGTTACCATGGCACACACACATCCAGGGAGTTATGCATCTCTATCCTATAGCTTATCTTAAAGCAAAACACTACACAACATACTATCGTATCATGCTTAAGAAGCATGGTAATTATTAATCATAAGATTCCATGGAACCGAGCTATCTCTGATACCAAAATTGTAACACCTAATATTTAACTTAACACGCCTAGGACGCGTTAGAGTTAATTATTAGTCTTACTTTTATATTTAGAGTCTTAATACTTTTTTAACTTGGGAATACTTTAGTGAAAATATGGGTAAATTTTTTTTTTTTTTGAACTGTTTAAAATAAAACGTGAGCCGCGTGTAAACTAGGACCCCCCATTCACCCATATCATAATAAAAGGGAAAATAAAACCTTCAGACATATACAAAATAAGACTACCTTATGAACATAATCACACCATCATGTATGCACATATAGGCAGCACAAGCATAACCGTTCCATGACTCACACCAAACAAACTACTAAGACAGTAACATGACCATTAGTAGGGTTGGGGCCAGTTTAATCATGACACGAAACATAAACGGTATACATACAATCACTAAGATCATCCTGACGATGCTCGAGTGAGGGAGGAAGGTAGGGGGTAGTGAGACGGGCCTAGAGGGATGAACATGAGCTCCCGGCGTGGACGAGTGGCTGCCTTCTCCTCACATCTGGACTACCCTCATAGCCCGTCACTGTGGCACTCTCCTCTGTCTACCTCCTGCCATCTCTAGGAACGGTGGGGGCGGAACCGCCTGAAGTGTGGGAAGGAGATTCCTCGGGCGGGTTTCACTTTGGTGCGGTAGGTCGCGGCGTGTAACAGAAATCACAAGTGGCGGACGTGGCACTGTGGCCAGGGAGGTTTGTAGATACACGAACGGGCGCGCTGGAAAACAAAATCGTCGTGAAAGGGGTAACGGTAGAAACCAAAAGCTGGTAATTGGGTGTGTGAAAGAACGGTCTAAGAAAACGAACAGGTGAACAACACATGGACCCACAAAATGATAGGATTGATTGGTAGGATCAAAATGCAATTCCAAAGTGGGAGCCTCAAGGTAAATTACGAACGTGGACATCGCCCTCTGAAAACGAAATGGAAATTAATAAGAAACTGAACAATCACGGGAGGACTCTTGCCTCCAATCATGTGTCATCATTTTCATCTTCAGGAACCTCGGGTTTCATTATGAAAACAATGGACATAATAAAGTTCATTTATTAAGTTTAAAAGCCGTTAGTCTAGGTCCGTGTCTTTTAACATGATTCTTAATGCTATGAGTGCATCATATCTCATCATAAATGCATGTGAATGTCATGTGAACAAATATCATGATAATCATAATAAATCAATATGGCATAAAGAACACATGCTATCATAACTTGATCTTTCCATTTAATAATCTTAGGTGACTTAACTTTCCAGTTCTCCTAAGGGCCTACCTCTCTCTTTCTGAAGTTCTAGGTTGTGACTCATACTAACATCGTCACTAGTCTATACTTATTGTCTCGATAAGCTAATTCCAAGCTCCAGAGTACGGGGTAGGGGCATAGGATCACCTTTTATAACCATTAATTCCTTAAGTCTAAAGGAGTCCCTTTTAGATCACTCTCATAATCATTAATTCTTAAAGTCTAGAGGATCATTTCCATATGTCTTATGTCACCCATTAATCTTAGCATATTATTAAGGGATGCAATATATGAACATATAATCATAACAGATCATTTAACATTTCATGCTCATGAAACACATAAATCATGCACCTCCATACTTCGTAATCATGTGAGCATAAAATCATAGCTATCATCATAATTATGAATTAACATTTATGTACAAAATAAAGAATTAAGGAAAAGTCAAATAATTATAATGATAAAGAAGAAAAGAGAATAAAATTTTAGGAAAATTTAATTTTGGCTTGATAGCTATTAGCTACGCCAACATATCCCTGGTGCAATGAAATTCAAAGCCACATCATTCTCTAAGAAAATGATTCTGAGCTGAGTTTTTATTTATGAAGAACAGAATTTGAAACCAGGCACATAAAACCCAAATTAGCACTAATTCCCATCATGCAGCTGACATAATTAATTTAAAGACAAAAATATTAATTAAACCAAGGATACGAACAAATAAAATGATTAAAAATTAAAAGCAAATCAAAACTCTAACTACCATTCTCTTTGCCCTTTATATATATATATATATATATATATGCCTTTAACAAAAGGTTCACTAAATTAAGAGATATATAAGTAGATTATTCTCTAAATCAAATTATTTAATCTCACTTGAATAAATTAGAATGATTGCCAAAAGTTTTTGAAACGATCACACAATAACCCAAAATTCCAAATGCAATATAGTACACTCCCAGCCAATGTAAAACTAAATAGCCCAAATGAAGCCTAAATAAAATTAAATAGAGGGCCAAAGGAGCATTTACTAAAACAATTCAAGCAAAATGAAATTCGCATTATATTCCTAACATAAAAGAATAGAATGAAATTACGGCCAAATGAACCTAATAACATAAAAAATATTAGTCGATTTAAAAGCTGAGTGGGAATGTTAGGGACTTCATCTTATTATTATTATTTGAAACAGAAAGAGTATGGGTTAGGAGATATCATACCCACCATAAACTAAAACTAAAATTTCTCTCTTGCTCACACTCACAACACACGCTGACCTCTCTCACGCGCACACAGTCATCCATAACCTACCCTGTACCTCTCTTCCTCTCACACGCAAAACACGCTCTCTTTTCTCTCACACACACTCACAAACACACATACTCACCTACACACATTAAAACAAAGAGAAAGAAAGTCTGAGAGCTAGAGAGGGAATGCATGAGAGAGGGAAGTGAGAGTTCAAGAAGCTGAGAAAGGGAGAGGGTTTCACGGATGGGAAGAAGGCCGGCGGTCTAGCAGTGAGGGCCGCTCTAGTTGGCGGAGGGGTGGGGGAAAGCTTGTGCGGCGGTGGGCTAGCGGAGGAGCTAGGGTCCATAGCACATGCAGAAGTGGGTGAGAACCGGCGGCGATGAGGGAGATATCAAGGGGCCGAAGGCGTGGTAGGGCTGATCTACCGCGATTTGTCTGCTGATGGTGGCCACGATGAGGGGCGGCGGTCTTGGAGGGAGGTGCCGGTGTGGCGGTACGTGGGTGGTGCGGATGTGTGAGGGGAAGCGAAGCTATCCTAGGTTGAAGCGGGAACAGGGTTGCAGTCCTGGGGGTTCACGGAGTGCATGCAAAAGAAGAGGGTGACCGGCGCTGGTTCATGGCTACTTGGGCTTCAGGTGATGGTGGTTGGCCTCACG
Source organism: Dalbergia oliveri (assembly GCA_030441495.1). Classification (NCBI taxonomy): domain Eukaryota; kingdom Viridiplantae; phylum Streptophyta; class Magnoliopsida; order Fabales; family Fabaceae; genus Dalbergia; species Dalbergia oliveri. The sequence continues at coordinate 39,367 of JAMLFY010000243.1, read as the reverse complement.
GTTTCTTTTTCTCCTTTTCTGAGTTTTTCAATTTGGTTTGATGGTGTTTTGTACTATTTGTACATGGACTGTTTGGACTAAATTTGGCTGAGAATAATTATTTCTGGACTTTTATTCTGGCTTCGATTTTTGTTTGTGTTTGAACGGAAACTAAGTTTATTTGGTTTATCTCTTGATGGGGATGTTGCTATGAATTTCTCAATTATGGTTTAAGGATATCTTTGGGTCGAGATTGTGTTGGTGAGGGTTACATTGTGTGTGTTAAAAAAAATGTGGAAAAATGAAACAAGGATTAGTAAAAATACTACTAGCGTTGTTCTCCTTCTTCCTTGAGGATGAAGGTAGTAATCGAAAGCGTGGTGAAATGGTAGAGGTTAAAAGTTTTGATTTTCCTTCAGTGATAGATGATAAAGAGGGATGTGAGGTTAGTCCCTTCACTATGGGTTTTTATTCTCCTCAAGTCTCATGCTCCTCTGAACTTGTTTTTTGGAAGTTTATAATTTGCCTCATGCTTTGCAAGAGAGTTATATGCTTCAGTTTCATCCATCATCCTTTGTTTGGTGTCTTGGCAAAGTGCCCATCATTGTAGTGATGGGGAATGCAGGGGATGGAAAAAAAAATTTGTTTTATAAAACTAGCTTCAGCGCAACTCTCAAATCCTTTTCATATGCCAAGGCTGCACCCACATTCTCGAGAAATTCATATATTAAAATTTCTTCTGAACTTTAATTATATATATATATATATATAATGTACACACAAGGAAAGCCAAGCTTCTAGAAAGCACGGCTTTTCAAACATTTCATGGGCTACTAAAATGGAGAAATCCTTATCCCAATCCTTAAGTAGTATTCCAGGGAGTTATACAGGAACGCACTCATACATAAAAAAGGACAAAGAAAAGAAGCATTTGAATGCTTTTCTTAGATTCTTCGCTACTCTTATTAAGTTTTTACAGTTATCATTTTGACTCAAAATTAATAAGAAAAGTTGGTTTGTCTTTCATTGTCATTCAAAACACATCTCCATTAAATTAGCAACTAAACTAAAAATAAGCAGTTGTGTTGTGTAATAACGTAATAAAAATAAAGTTAGTGCTTACATAACTTGATTGGAATTTAAATCCAATACGAAAACATTTTTACTATATATATATATATATATAACAAATAGCAACCTGTTTTAGTATACTTTAAAATTTAAAGTTTTTATGTAACAGTTATAGCAACCAAATTTATTCCAGTAATTATATAATTGAATAAAAATCCTGTACTTATATATATTGTATCAAAATTAGTAATTTCATATATAAAAACAATAATCTTGAACTTTAAATTAATTAGAGACTGCAATTAATATAATCATGTATTTTAATAAATTATTAAGAGGCTAAAATTAATTCAAAAGACTAATTATCAGTAATTAATCAGTTAAGGTAATTAACTCTTAATTGACCCAGCTAATCTTAATTAATCACACAATTAAGACCAAATGAAAATCGGGATATTCCACACACCATTGTAAGGGAAAGCGGGGCCAAACTCAGTAGTAAAAACAAACGCATTGAAAGAATGGTCGAAGAGCACGTACACATGGAACTCGAATAACCTATAACATAAAGAGAATAAAGTGGGTCATAGTGTCACACCCGCTATGGCGAGTCAAGGAAGAACACTATGAACGACATTAGCTGGATCTAAGTAATACAAAATAAATAAAACAATATGGATGAAAATATTATATAATTTTCAGTATGGTACTCCTAGATATGATCCAGAACATAAACAATAAGCTCATTCATGTAGAAATCTTCATGCAAAATGATATGTATCAATACCAATTTGTGTACATCATGTAAAGTCAAATGCAAACATAGTAATGATTTGTGCATTGTTCTTTTGTAACCATAGAATTTAATTCGATGCATTTTCTCTTTTCGTTAACATAGGGAAGACTTAAATCTATACCAAGTGGTATTTCAGATGAACAACTCCACAATTGGGCAATAGACTAGGCTCTGGGACATGAACTCATTCACTATACATGATCATCAAATTTCATTTTTTTCCTTTTTTTGAATCTCACACAAGTCTATTCCTAGCTTATATGTCTACCGACTTATAATATCCCTAAGGAAGTCCTTATTTTTGTCTTTCCTTTTAACCAACATAAGTCTTATCTCTATTTTCTTATATGTTAAACATGCACAATTGAATTTATTACTTGCTCTTTTTCACATATACCTAATCATCATTATTCAATTTTTCTCAAGGCATGCCCAAGTCACATATAAATGTTCATTCATAATGAATTTCTTATCCATTCCTCATAAATGAATCTCTAAATAATATAGCATGTATTGAGATTCCTCATACTTGTGTCAAAAGTCATTTTATTTCCATTCCAAAAATTTAGTTCATTTCCTGCACATTAACATAATTTTAAATAAAATAGCAAGATTTATTTCTTATATCAAACAATTGATTACATTTCTACAAAACTCTCCATAACACCTCAATATGTCCATATGGTTCCATAAAAATTTAGAGCAAAAAGAGTTCTCTTACTGTTAACAAAATTAGACAATTTTAATGCTCAAAACCACTAAACCTCGCTAAAACCCAAAATTCATAATTTTTAACCCTAGCAAATGATTGAATCAATTCAAAAGAAAAATCACAGTTACACTTCAAGATGTTATCAACATACTGTAAAAATTTCAAAGGAAAATTCAATCATTTGCTATGGTAAAACAATTAACAAATTAACTTCAGTTCCAATAATCAGCAGCATAGATACACTTTCATTTCTTGATCTTTTAAAGCATTAGGAGTCAAAATTAGAGCTCAAGAAAATTTGTAAAACTAGCCTAAGATGTTAGCTTCAACATATATTTTTTCTAACTCATGAAAATACCCACAATTGTGACAGAAAATGGGGTGGACATGGGTTCTAGTCAAAGGTCCAAACTCTTTGTTTTTTTTCACAAATATATATACTATGTTGCATGCCCCACAATGATGTAGAAACCCTACTTGCATTTCTTTCTTCTCCTTATCCTGAGTCTTTTGCCGCCTCCTTATCTTCATTTTTCTTTTATTTTGGAAATTTTTGAAGACCAGATTTTTTCAACTCTAACATCACACGGATGTCATATCTTCCTTCTTCATCATGTTAATGCGCCGCCAAAGACAAGGAGGCCACCCTCGCTAGAGTAACTTAAGTTAGCCCACTGTTGATTAATAGTGTCGTGATGACACGGTGGAACACGCAATGGTAGGACAAGAGGCAAAGCTCCCACTAGTGCCATGTAGTGGATACGGGCAGAAGCAAGGAAAAAATTAACAACAATCGTATCCCTGGCAACGGCGCGGTGTTGCGATGTAGTAGAAGTATACCTGGTGTAAGGAGCACTAATGTGTTACTCGTCTTCCTCCACCATGCTCCGATGTCGGACGGTGGTTCTCTTGGCATTCTTCCTCCTCACGGCGGTGGTTGGAGCACCAGGGGTAGGTACGTGCAAGGGACTCCAATGTCCAGTAAGTTTTAGGAGTAAGTGAAGGAGGAGAATCAAATTGAATAACATACCTTGAGAGGATTTCCCCTCCACCTATTTATAGTCCTTAGGCTTCCCCTGAGTTGGCACGTCCTTAGGTACGATGCACTCATTTCTGAGCTATAACAAGCGTTTGAACCTTATCCTATATGTTTATACTTGATTCTATGCTTGTTAGGTGCTCCTCCTGACATTGCCTTGATGCTACTTGCCTATGGACTTCGGGTGGACCATGGGTAGACCTCAGCTGGTCCCTCCCTTGATGGTCCTGGAATGGTCTTGGCCCTTGGTGGTCTTAAGGTGGACCTGAGAATGGGATTCCTTGGCCTTTCTGTTCCTAAGGAGGAGGTGATGTGTCTTATATTTGAAGCATGACATCCTAGGCCCTGGATCGTAACACTATCATAAGTCACTCTTCATCTTTCAATGGGAGAAGATAACAATGAAAAATCTATTATCACTAAAGATGAGTTTGAATCCATCAATGGACATCCAATATTATTTTTTGGGCTTTCACATGCTCAAAGGTTTCAAACACCCATCCAAAAAAGACTTAACTTTTCTTTCCTTTTCACATTTTTGGGTTCCCACTTAAACCATTGATCCAAAAACCTACTAATTTCTATGTATACGATTTTCTTATCACCACAAAAAAAAAAATCATAAATTTACAAATTAAAAAATTATTAAACAAAAGTTGGTTTTTGAGTAAATTGATTTTCACTTGCACTTGTTTTGGTAGAGCCGAAAACACTTCACTTTGCTTTTTTTTTGGGTCAAAATTTATTTTGCTGAAAATAAGAAGTGAAGAGAGAGTTCTTTTTAATCTAGATAAATAAATTACTCCCCTGCACAGGGAAGATAGAGTGGGAAGGGCACAGGGAAGAAAGATGAAGTGGGTTGAAAACAAGGACACAACGATTAAATTGAAATTTCAATTTTCATTTTTATTATAATAATGTAAGTCATCACATGGTTCATAACTCATCGATCCCCGCAGCAGAACTCACCCAGCAAACATGTCTCCTCCGTTCAAGAAAAACAAACTGGTTAAAAATGTAATTGTGCAAAGGAATTCGCTTTAGCTCAGAAGAAGAACATGGATGCGATAGGGCAACATTAGACCGACTTCTTAAATTATTAACCATGCCTAGCCTTAACTATGAAACAGAGGCAGGAATTAGAAGAACATTACATTCCTTGGCAAAATAGCGAAATAGAGCAATCTCAATTGAAAGAGGAGATCCCAAATTGACACTGGAACTAAAAACACTATAACAGTGATTGAAAGAGCATTAAGAAATTTCATGACTGATACATCTCATGACTAATTTCAAATGGCAGTTTCAGATTAACATCAATACATGTGAAAATCAATTATAACATGTCAAACACAGCTAAAAAGGGTCTCAGAGAGTATCCGGAGCAAAAAAGTACTTTAAGTACTATAGCAATAGCATGCGAACATATAGGCAACATAGTAGGACAAACTAAGGGCTTCCGATATCACGTAGCTGGAGCAGCTTCAAACTCGAGAACTCAAAAAAAAAAAATCAACTTTGAAGAAACAACAAAGCAAAAGAACTAAAACCAAAACAAACAGGGTACGATGTAACACTAGCACATAAGCTGAAGAGATGCTATGCAGAACTTTCCTTCCCAAACAAATTTAAATGATCCAAACACTTGAAACCGAAACACAAAATGCAAAGAAAACATTCAACAAAAAAATTACAAAATGCAAAGAAATCGATCCAGAGCGACACATATACACATTATCTGTAAGCTGTGGCAACATATACTCCTGAAAAATAGTATAATATTTGGATAAGAGACAAAAAAATTACTCCAAGGAATGCACAATGAAATTGCCAAACAATAATTTCCAAACGATTAGTCGAAGTAAAAAAGCGGTCCCCAACATATTTAAAATAAAAAACCTAAATTTGATTAGGTAGGATTTGCGAGAGCAGAGATGATTAAGTGAAAGAGGTGTACCCATGCTGGTGCGAGTCGGCACTGAGGACATCACTCCTGTTGTGATGCCGATGATGGTGGTTCTCATGGAATGGTGGGTGATGAGATGAACTTGTGATCCAGTGATTCCTTTTGCTTAGCCGCAAAACAAGTGAAGGGTGAATAGTTCGATGGCTTTGCCCAAAAGTGAGCGAGAGAGCTATCAAGTTGTTGTGATGCCAAAGGAAACAAGAGAAAGGAATGAGAAGCAAAGTGGAGTCTCACTTTTCTCGATTTTTATTAGAAGACTCAGAATTCACTTTGCCACCCCAATTTTCTTTTCTGAAAGTAAAGAAGGGTGAGTATGGTGGAGGAGAAGGATGAGAGGAGAGAGTTGCGGACAAAGTGAGTTTGAGAGGGAGTGAAAATGAAAGCAAAGGAAGCATGGAAGTTCATTTTCAGAGATGTTAAGAAATAAAGGAGGGCACTAATACCCTTCAACTATTTTTACCCCACTGTGTGCCCTCTTTTTCTTTCATATGGTTTGTCTTTTTCTGCCTAAATAACATACGATGCAAGTATGTTGTAAAGTTTTGTTGTGCAAGAATCATTTCTCAAATAGTTATTCTTTACAACCATTTTGTATTACTTGGAAATTTGTCTGGCTTGCCCAAGAAATATCACTCACTCACATAGCATAGAACTCACAAGTTAACACCAATATCTAGACTTGGGGAAACAAGAAAACCCAAAAATGAAAGAGGAAAAAAAAAAGTAGAAGTTTGTAACATACTAAATTTTGGAAGTTCTTGTTTGCAGCAAAGATAGACCTGGACAATATGAAAGTCATGCTGCATTTACTCTCCCAGGGCTCTGTTGGGCTGTTTCAGGGATAACTGTATTTGATCCCGAGTTCAACATAGCACCTGGAGCTGACCAGTCTCTCTATTTCCCTCACACAGAGAAAGACAAATGACATGCTCAATTTCATCCTGCCATTGAAGAACCATTGTACGGTACAGTGGATAACAAAGCACATGTAAGTGACTAGTTGCTACTCCTGTATGGATGATGTTCAGAAGACAATCACTATATTCCTCCAAAGTCCAAATGATTAATTTTCTCTGCTAAAATTATGGAAACAGTGGATATCTAGAAAACAGAAGAAAACCCATCATCTTTTCAATGGCAAGGTTTGATGTTGTGAAGAACTTAACTGGGTTAGCTGAGTGGTATGGGAAGAACAAGAGAGAGAAACATGGTGAACCATGTCATAATTGGAGGCTTCGTTGACCCTTTGAAATCCAAAGATAGGGAGTAAATGGCAGAAAAAAGAAAGATGCATGACTTGATTGAAGCGTACCCACTCAAGGGTCAATTCAGATGCATAGCTGCAGAGACAGATAGACACTGCAATGGAGAGCCCTACAGCTTCATCATTGACACAAAGGTAGCCTTTGTGCTGCCTGCTTTGTATGAAGCATTTGGCCTTACTGTTATCTTTATGTTTTCAGATAGCAGTGACTCTTGTGCGCATTTCAACGCAGCCATTGTCTGATCAGTGGCAGAAGAATCTCAAGCAAATTTCACTTTATTTTATCACACCATGCATGATATACAATTCAAAATATGTAGCAGAGGCACAACTGTGCACAATAGCTGACAGATCAATCAACATCTCACCCCTTCTGTATGAGCAAAAAAGTTTTTAACACCTTGCTTGAAACCCTTTCCAACAGAGCCAATTTCCATGTCCTGTGACATACCAGCCAGCCAGAAAAGCATAATTTAGGGTATTAACAGAAAGTCAGAAAGTCAATCTAGAATAAGCTAGCACTGGAGTAGAAGGAATACCGTTTCAATTAGTGAATGATTAAGCCCACAAACAGCATCTGAGTTCGTGTCAAGTTCTGCCAAAAATCTCTTACTTCCAAGGTAACCCCATGCCTCTCCAGTTGAAACTACCAAAAAAAAAAAAAAAAGCTGCATTGAGTTTATAAAACTGTCAGCAATGAACTTGTAGAAAATTGCTTCTGGAGTATTAGTGAAGGTTTTAGAAAAGCAACCCTGAAAATAATTGAATAAACAAGAATATCAGATAAAGGCAAATTGCACCGATACATGCATGCGAGATAACCTACATACAACAGGGACAGTAAGGTATCTGACCGGATACCACTAACCCCCCATCCAAAAAATAAAAAGAAAACACACAAAAAGGAAGAAAACTCACTAGAAATTCACTATTTAGAAAAGTAGGCACAGTGCACAAGACTACCTAAAATTGCCAAGCACAACAGGAAAAGGCAAATCAGCAATTTCTGCACTCCCAACAACAATATTTACCCACAAACACATCACAAGAAACTGGGATAAACTGGATAGATAATTCTCTGGTAAGCCTCACAATGATCACCAATAATTAAATAGGATATAAGGATAATTTTGCCAACAAAGAACAAAATACATATCATCTTGTATGCACCTGTTTACTAAGGTTACCAAGACCATCTACACGAGAAAGTGCCTCAACTGCTTCCAGTAATGCAATTAAACCCTGTAAAGTAGTCGATATATTGGATGATAATTTGGTTTAGGAACAAATAAACATCATAAAGAAACATCAATATCGCTTGGTTAAAAATAATATGGAAAATTATTGTAAATGCATTATAAGACTTGCACTTACAGAAATAGGAGAGTCTGCGCCAAGGCTTGTGCCCTGAACAAATGATGCAGAATCCATATATGCTACTGTCAGTAAAATAGGCTTATACTGCTACAAGGATGAAATGTTGATTGGTGGAAGAGATGACCAGACACTGCCTTCCAAAAGCAAAGATCAAACATAACAATGATAAGATTTTAATTTTGATATTAAGATGTTCTTTATCTGGCTCCAGGACAGACCATTTCTACTACAGGAACCATTTGATGCTTAATCTTTTGCATGTTCATAACAATATTCTGTCCTCCAGTGGATACTAAATTCACAAAGGCAGTTCAAACCATATATTTTCAGGGAAACAGAATCTTTAGGGCAAATATAAACCCTTAGTTGAATATATTTCATGTATTGAACATTATTTATAACAAACAAAAGGATTACTTTTACTACTCTTAGACTTTAGGGAGGAATCTGAACATCACATGTACCTTCACTACATTGCACTGTTGACCTTGAATCTGGCTTGCAACATCATGCGCTCTAACATGAAGTTTTGAATAAAGTTCATAATATTGTATAGTGCTATAATCTTACATATACAACCTACTAATCACATTCTAATAAATTTATAAACACAGTAATAGAGCAAGATAGGATCTATGAAGCTTCACCTGTATCCACCTAAAGGAAGGCAAGTTGCTTCTTCCAAACAAGACTTCAAATCATGTGTTCTGGATTTCATTGTCTAATCCAAGATAATCAAAGAATAAAAAAGGTAACTATGTAAGTAATGAAACATTCTTTTTCATACGCCAGAAAATAACAATTGTTAACAAGAATCTTGATATACCTGCACACCAGATCAAACTCAGCCACATTAGACATACAACCTTTTTTTTGTTCTCATTCTTCATTACAAACAGTACAAGCATGGAAGAGAATTAATCTTCACTCTATACATACAGAATTATAAAATTCATATCAGGACACTAAAACATCAATGCCAACCAAAAAGGTAGATTTTAAACAGCAGCCACAAAAAAAATCTAGCCTAATATAAAATTATATAGATAAATGAACAATGAACCCTTACATCACTAGGGGAGGTAAATGAATCAATTAACAAATTTAAGACCGGCTCAATGACTACACTAACCCATCACTAGTGTCTTGAAAGTTTAAATAACATGAAAATACTGGGCAATACCTCTTGAAGGGTCTTTGCACCGTGTCCACATAATACCAGAACCCTGCAGACGGAGAGCCAAAGAGGAAAACCAAAATAAAATAATGAACAATAAATTTAGCATTCTAAAACATTGATTGTGTTGTCTCAAGAAAAATTAGCAATAGCAACTATCATGAATAGAATTAGCTATATTTCCAACATAGGTTCAAATTCACTACATTGTACAGTTATATGCTTCATAATCCAGACATGCTTGAACTATTGATTTGTTCGTTTAATCATAGATCCATGTCACTGAACTTCAATAATGAGCATCCCCAAAATTAATAAGTTTATAAAAACCAGAGAGTATCGAGTAGTCATAACTCTTAAATTCGATTCTATAAACAGTAATCAAGTTAGAGTTGGAAAATGATTAGCAGTAACAGGTAAAGAAAAAGAAAGAACAAATAATTGATATTGACATCAGGTATAAATATTCCAATAAACTGGATGAAAAAGAAAATTAATATCATACAATTTTCATTACCTGTGACATACCAGTCAGAAAAAGTGTAATTAGGGTATTAACAGAAAGCCAATCTAGAAGAAGCTAGCACCAGGAGTAGAAGGAATACCATTTCAATTAGTAAATGATTAAGGCCCAAACAGCATCTGAGTTCATGTCAAGTTCGGCCAAAATTCTATCACGACCCAAATCTTGAACCATGACCGGTGCACAGGTTAAATGAGCCCGCTTAAGCCTGGCAAGCCTAAGGATAGGATCCCACTGAACACAAAATATTAACCTTTGGAATTGGCCACCGAAAATCGGCAGATCTCTCATAAAAACTGAACAATCCATATATCACTTTTAACCGTTACACAATGCAATGTCATAATCCAAATTCAACAGCCGGTACATTAGGTGTTCATCTAGACATAATAAAGACTAGTTATACAAAAGATCATGCTTAAACTCTAGTTCATACACATAATTAAAAATACTCAACCTATGTCCTATAGCTGCAAAATGTCAACAACCAAAAAGCCTTACTGACAATAGAGACCTCCAAAAAATATCCTGGGCAAACAGCAATCCAGGAACTTGTATTCAGGAACTTGAAAATCCGAAGGAAAGGGAAGGGTGAGTCAAATAAATCCAATAAGACTATAAATAAATGAACGAGAAACCAATCAACGCATAAGCATTTAAAAATGAAACGAGTCACCTATTGATCGTGCAAATTTCTAAAACCCATTAATAAAAATAATATTTCACAATTTCCATATTTCTTTTTGTAGTTTTAGAAGAAATACTCTTCAAAATTTCATTTCTAAGTAAAATCTCAAAATAATTACTAAATACACTTTCTCACTATTTTTTCCAATTCCATTCTCACATAAAATCAACTTCATCATCCAATACTCAAATACTCATGAGGGTTACATAAGAGACTAATTTTATTTGGAAAGTAATCTCAATCCATCAATCACAAGATTTATGATACCTTAAATAAGGTTCTATCACAATTTTATTTCAAGCTCAAAACTATGCACATAGGCCGTTACATCTCTCGCTACGCAAGCGATAATGTCATTATATCTCTTCACTATTGCAAGCGATAACGCGGTTATATCTCTTCACTACGACAAACGGTATTGCCATTATATCTCTTTGCTATGGCGAGCGATAATTCCATCTTAGAACCCATCATGGTTTTCTTAAATAAATTTTTTATCAAACACAATTTACAAATCTAAAATTCGTCTTTATATTAATCTAACATTTTCCAATGCAAATTGAAATAACACAGAGCAAATTCATGGCATAATAAAATCAACAAAAAGAGCTAGCAATAATTTCAACCAAATCATCAACTCATACTTAATAACCATCATAGTCAAGAAAATCAACTAATCAAACTAACCAAATATCCAAGTAGCTCAAAATAAAATTTTTATCAAATCTAATAAGTTAGTTTCTCCCATGAAAATAATGTAAAACACCCACTATGTGAATAGCTATTTACAGTATAAAGGAATCAACTAGGACTATCCCTGATAGCTCTAGAAGGAGTAGCTAGCTCGCGTACAAGAATCTAGCAAACATAAGCATTTTGACAAGTTTAAATAATTGATTTCAAAACAATTTATCAATTAGAGAGCCCATTGGGTAAAAAACCTCAATTTATGGAACCCAAGGTTCCTAAAGATTAGAGAAAATCAAACCTTGACTCTACCCACTACAATCTATTAATATTTGAGCTATAACTTACTAGATTTATACTTAAAATATCAAATATATATTCATCCATCATTTTTGAGAGCTCACTAGTTTTTAAGATAAACCCTAGAGTAACCAAAAAAAAGGATATGAGAATGACATGGACACTTACTAAAGTTTGGACGCTAAAGCGTTGAAGGCTCTGATGGCAAATGAGACAAGAATGGATTTTATTGAATGTTTATGGGAGAAGAAGAGGAAGGAAAATGGAGATGAGGGAGGGAGTGAGAGAGTGAGAGAGAATATGAGATGTGTGTGTTGGGAGAGAGGTTTACATGTCTTAAAGCCACCTTTCCCTCTTTATCCTTTTTTTTTTGTTTTAAAAAGTTTGGAAGAAAATTACAAAACTGCCCCTTTTCATTTTTTTTTTCCGTTACATTACATTCTCCTACTTCCAAGGTAACCCCATGCCTCTTGAGTGAAAACTACAAAAAGAAGCTGCATTGAGCGTACAAAACTGTCAGCAATGAACTTTAGACAATTGCTTCTGGAGTACTAGTGAAGGTTTTAGAAAAGCAACCCTGAAAACAATTGAATAAAATTAATATCAGATAAAGGCAAACTGCCAATAAAGGCATGCGAGGTAACCTACATACAAGTACAGTAACTTATGTGACCAGATACCACTAACATGAAGTTTTGAATGAAGTTCATACTATTGTATGGTGTTGTACTCTTGCATAAACAAACTACCAATCACATTCTAGTAAATTTATAAAAGCAATATGTTAGGGACCCCATGTATGGGGAAGTATATGTTAGAAGGAATAAGGCAGTTATTGGGCCACAGATAGAGCCCACTAAGGGGGTTCAGTTGGAGGAAGGGCAGCTGTAAGGTGGGTAATTTTGGAGGGAAAGACAGTTAGGGGATTGGGTAGAAGGGAAAAAGGATAGCTTAGAGTGTGAGTAATCATTCAATTCAGCTGTTGTAACAGAGTTGAGGGCTCTATCCTCCTCCACCTCTTGTATCCATTTCTAGGGTTCTTGAGCAATTGCCAAGATCCCGTTTCAATAAAATTCACTCATTTCTTCAGTACCAGTTCTAACAATTGGCATCAGTTGCTCTGTTTTCCTGGGCAATCACTTCAATGGCTGCTAAAGTTGACAAGAAGCTGGAAGCCATGGAAGCATCGATGAGTGCGATGCAAGCACAAATGGAAGACATCACGAAACGAATGTTTCCTTGATGGCGGAGCTTGCAAACCTCATGGATTCCATGGAGAAGGCTCCACATCGCAAACCTTCATCGCATCTGCACTGGAGGTGCAACACTGTTCAGGATGATCACGACCACACCGATCTGTCACGCAATGAATCCCTGAGTGCACAGTCACAACGCGAGCGGTGGCGCAATGAAAACCTCGGTGGCCCGGCGACCGCAAGGGTTTTCTAGCTGGAAACCAGCATTGTTTCTTTTAAACAAGACTTCACCCGTATCCACCTAAAGGAAGGCAAGTTGTTCTTTTAAACAAGACTTCAAATGAGGTGTTCCGGATTTCATTGTCTAATCCAAGATAATTAAAAAATAAAAAAATGTAACTATGGTAGTAATGAAACATTTTTTTTGACAATTCTTAACAAGAATCTGGATATACCTGCATCACCAGATTAAACTCAGCCACATTAGAAGTATAAGCTTTCTTTTTGTTCTCATTCTTCACTACAAATTGTACAAGCATGTAAGAGAATTAATCTTCACTCTTTACACAGACAGGATTATAAAATTCATATCAGGACACTAAAACATCAACGTCAATAAAATTAAAAATATCACCCAAAAAATGTAGATGTTATACAGTAGAAAAAAGAAAAAAGAAAAAAATAATTCTAACCTAATATAAAATATATATATATACACACACACATATATATAAACCAATCATCAAGCCTTCATCACCACAGAGGTAATAAATCAATTAACAAAATAAGACTGAATGACTACACTAATCCAGCACAAGTATCTTGCAAGTGTAACTAACATGAAAATATTGAGCAATATCTCTTGAAAGTCTTTGCACCACTTTCTGTGAGTAGAAAAACAGGAAAATTGTAGGATTTCCACATAATACTAGAACCCTGCAGATGGAGAGCCAAAGAGGAAATACCAAAAAATAATAATAATAATTATTATTATTATTATAATAAATTTAGAATTCTAAATCATTGATTGTGTTGACACAAGAAAAATTAGGAATAGCAACTACCAGAAATAGAATTAGATATATTTCCAACATAGGTTCAAATTCATCTACACTATATAATTATATGCTTCATAATCCAAGACATGCTTGAACTATTAGTTTGAGTTTTTAATCATAGATCCTTGTCACTGAATTTCAATAATGAGCATCCACCAAAATTATTAATAACTTTATAAAAACCAGAGAGTATAGGTTAGTCACAACTCTTAGATTCCATTCTATAAACAGTAATCAAATTAGAGTTGGAAAATGATTAGCAGCAACAGCAAAAGAAAAAAAACAAATAGTTGATGTTGACATCAGGTATAAATATCCCAAGAAACTGGAAGAAAGAGAAAATTAATATCATACAATCAATTCCATTCATAGCTGAAACTATGGTAAGGAGCAAATTCAGCTTGTGGAAACTTTGATCTGGAGAGAACCCTACATGTTACAAAAGAATGATATCATGAGGAGCCTCAAAAGCAACAACTTCAGCTTTGTTTGTAAAGGAAATGAGCAAACAAATGCTATTTACCCTTCAACTTATTCTGCAAATCTGTCCTTGATTCAACTCGTACACTGCCAACTTTACTCGCAAAGGTTGAGTCATCTGATATTCTGAAACAGAACAATCACATTTAGAAAATAACCAAAATTTCATGAACGACAGATGAATATACACTATTAACAATAACAACAAACATAACTCCAAGCAAAGGCCTTTTGAACAGAAAATGTTGAAATACGATTTGCTCCATAACTAGTGTATACTGAGCTACAATCATATACCTGTCAAAGAGACTTGGAAACTGATCCAATGAGACCAATATAGCAGAAGACTCTGACAGCTCATCAACATTTTCGAATCTTACTATTGGAGCCACAACCTTATCTTGCCAAGATCTAAAATTGCACAGGCATTATAGTGTGTGTTTAGGATTAGCATATTCATTCAGTGTTCGAAACAGCATATAATCAAAATCTAGCTGCCAAACCTTTAAAAGAAAAGGCAAATTTATCCTAAGAATTATTAGGTACCAAACATGCACTAAAATGAAAGAAAAATTTTGCACCAGCTTATCATTGCAAATAACATTTTCTTTTCTTTTCTTTTCTTTTTTTTGTGCTGAGCAAATATCACTTAGCTGATATTAGTTAGCATCAAACTGATAGTGAAAAATGCGAGAGAAGAAGCTGATACTGAGGAATACACTACTCACTTGAACCACCGATGATTCCAGAAAGATTGAGAAGCCTGACGCAAGGGTATCCATCAATGACCACTGTTGCTCAGTAAATACTTCACCGTATGTGTGTGTGTTTAAGCATAATTGAAATATTAGAGAGAGAGAAGTGCAACAGTTTTAAAATCGGTGAAACTCGCAAATATTAATTTGCAATACCAGCCGCATAGGGATATGCACGCACAACACACACAACAGACCACACAATGAAAAAAGTGAAGTACTAAGTCAAATGAGCAGGAAAGCAGCGCTCCGCGAGCACTGCTTGTATGAAAAATAATAAAGATTATGGTTTATGTATAACTGCCAGAGACAACAATGATTTTGTAGCAAGCTTTTCTTCAACATAGCATAATAAGGTGGTTTGTCTGAGGAGTTTATTTGTAGAGTGATGTAATTTGAATTATGCTTGAAGCTTAGGTTACATTCTGTGATCCATATAGTTATTACCTAGAAGGCATACCATATTAACTATCTATTCTAGAAAATAGCAGAAACTACAATTCCACACAAAGAAAAACTTTAGAAAGGATTGAACATTTACACCAATAGTTTCAACACTACAGCTAAGAAGAACGGGAAAAGAGGGAAAGGTTGAAGGAAGAGAAATTAAATTCAACTGTAGCGAAGAAGACTGAATTGTTAATATGACTGAAATTGTTCTGTTTACCCTCATATATGTGCCCAGTGTAATGAAAGAGACTGATTTTAACATAACCCAACTGTTCTGTTTACACTCATCTATATAACCAACTGCCTAACAAACTAACAAGCTGAAATAATGAGTAGTCTGGTGTTATGTAGTCAGGTGTTATCATGTGCTTCATCCTTACTACTACGCCAATTTGTTTGCAAATTCGAACATTTCTCCAGAAAAGCTGCCACAGCCTGTCGAACTTCCTCTTCATTGCCATCAATTTCTGGAGGTGTGAAATCAGCAACATTCAAATTCGTTGAACCTGCATTCTGCTCTTGACCTCTTGACTTTTTTATCGCTTCAACAACATTCTCGAAATCTTTGGTCATCGTTTCGCTCTGCTTCTGACAGTCCTTGGCCATACTTTTCACCTTATCATGGTATTGCTCGAACCTCACCCAAACCTCACTTCTTGCCGATTCGTACGTTCGATCCGAGTTTTCAGCTTCTTCAACTCTGTTCTAACATCAGTTTCCAGATCTCGAAATAGTTCCATGCGCTTTTCCTGTTCATTCAGAAGCTTAGTAATAGCAGCATCCTTCGCACCCGTTGCCATCTAATAATCACGTTAGAAAAGAAAAGAGAGAGAGAGAGAGAGAGGAAATGTAAGAACATCGTAAAATCATCGTAGAATCAGAGAAGAGAGAATGGATAGAGAAATACCGGTGAGAGAAGAGAGAATGAAGGTGCGTCCTGTCCTTTGTTACTGGTGAGTGAGGCACAAGAATTGAGACTTTGTTACTGGTGCTAAGTGATAAGGGGCGAAGGCGTGTTTTGAAAGAGGGAAACCCTAATTTGTTCGTACGGGGGAAAACCCTAATATTGCGGGTCGTTTACGGGAAACCCAAGTTGTTGGATTAGCCCATACCCAGCGGTTCTGCATAAATCAAAATAGAACAATAAAAAAAAATTTCAAATTCGATGCTGAATTATTATTTTTTATTTAATTTGTAAGGAATAGATTAAAAAAAAAGAATAACTAACTGGAAAAAGGTTAAATGGCTCAAATAGATTTGGTAAAACAGCGTATGAAAGAATAATTAAATAAAAAATAATAAAATATATTTTGTTATATGATAAATTTTCTCTCTTTTCGACGATTTTATCTTCCCAGTGATTGGTTGAAACATGCTCCTAGCTTGGTTGCGAAATTTATTTTCTCTAATTAAATTAATAATATTGCTATTTGGTACGAAAAATTTGAGTACGAAAAATTATAAAAGATGTATTCATATGGAAGAGAAGTGGATTACTATCTCAATTAGTCTTACGTTCGTTCGATGGACAGGTTGGTTTTTTTTTTTATCGTTGAACAATTTTTTAATTCTAATTATTTATTAATTATTATAATTATTTAAATTGAATTTAAAAAATACTCTGAAAAAATACAAAAATATAACTCCTACAATAACAAGACTAAAATTTTGCACAATAGATTACAATTAATTCTGTAGAACACTTCATAAAGCATAAAAAGTAAGAGTAAGCAACATTTTTGCTCCCAACATTTTAAATTTGACATTATTTTGATCCTAATAAAATTGTTTACATCAATTTAATTCTATTTATTAGTTTCAACATCAATTTAATTATTTTTAATTTCAACCTAATTTAATTATTCTATCTAATTGGAGATTCAATAAAATGAGTAGATTGATGTCAAAAAATTTGTTAAGACCAAATTAATGTCATATTGAAAATGTTAATATACAAAAAGTTATTTACTCAAAATATAATATATATAATATGATTAATCTCTAAGTATGTGGCACAAAAACTTTCAAATGCATCTATTATAAAAGAAACTCAAGTGCAAAATTTATTATGACCAAATTAATGTCAAATTGAAAATGTTACTTACTCAAAATATTTTATATATATATATTTGTATGTGGATAGTGGGTCCAATCAATTTTAAACTGAAACAAAAACTAAATTACTAATTTGTCCCATAGCCTTTTTCCTCCAATGGGCACTTCAAGCCTATGGTACTCCTACCAATGTCACACACCTTCATGTGTTAATTACTATGACCCAAATCTCTCCCACGCATGTCACCATCCATATTTGCGAACCAAGAACAAGATCTTCAATTCTAGATGAAGCCATAACACCAAGTATACATCATAACAAGAACCAAAACATGACCGTTCATCACTGAAAACGTCAAAAATGCATAATCCAGAGCATAATAGTAAAAAGGGAAAAAAGGTTTAATCTTGAATATCGATCAGATCCAAACTTACGTAGCAAATGCAAATCAAGAAACCAAAATCTTTGGTCATGGGACAAATGATTGAATGCCTTGTATGTCTTTAACAAAATATAACATGAGGGTAAAAGAAATTGCAAATGCTATTGTACCAAAAAAAAGAAAAAGAAATTGCAAGCCCTATGTTTCAATCCAAGATCCAAATTAGAAGGCGGGTCTACTTCGACGAAATTAAAGGATCATTAAATACCAGACCAAAATAGAGAAGAAGGAAGCCGAAGCTGAGAAAGAGGCAGCGTGTAACGCCCCACTTAATCATAGTGTTTCACCTAGGCTTTAATATTTTAACTAAGAGTGTGTTACTACGTATTATATTCATACGCCATATAATAATCAATTTGTTATATTCTAAATTCTCCATTATGTAAAATATCTCTTGATCATATTCAAGTAGTATAAAGTATTAGAACTTAATGACATATTGTTGGAATTTTATTTAAAAAGAAAAAATAATATATGAATGAGTATCATTAGACTTTCTCAAAATACTAAGATCATCGTACATTTGTTTATATACAATTCAGCGGTCATGCAGTCTATACACACATACTGGTCTCCATCATTCCATAAACCATAGTACATAGATCAAAAAAGTCCACGCAATGTCTGTCCAAATACATCAACATACAAATCATAAATGTAATGCCACGATTTTTTCTATTGAGTACAAATGACCAAAATGCCCTAAGGTCATTTCTAAATTCAGGAAGTGACGGCAGTCCTTGAATGGGTCAACTCAATGTTTAAAGGGGATTATATCTGTTATGTTTGATATTCGAGGTGAAAATCTCGTTTTCTGAACTTTCGGCTCAAAATGACCAAAATACCCCTGTGTTCTACACGGGTAAAGGTGCCGTTTAGCCTTGAAACTTTTCCAGGAAGTTTGGAATGATGTTTTTGAGTGGTATTTGATGTTTAGTTGAGCCAGAAGGTCCAGTTTTAGTGCAAAATTACCATTTTGCCCCTAGAACAGTGTACAGTGAGCCTAATGACGTAATTAAGCAAACCTAAGCAATATTAGGCTCTAATCGAAGATTAATTTATTTTGATAATTAATCTAGAGTCAAAATAATTTATTAAGGTTAATTAGAACCTAAGATTGCTTAGTTAAACTCTAATTGCATTCTTTAATTCAAGATTCCTAGTCATGGAATCTTGAATAGTATTTTTCTCTCCAATTCCTTAAATTAAGGAATTGTGCCATACCTCATTTGACTAAAAGAATGATTTTAAATTGTTAATCTAGCAAGATTACCCTCCTAATCAAGTCTTGACAACCTTAATTAGCCAATTACCTCACCTAAACACTTTCTTACAAACTCCTAACCAAAACCTTAATCAAAGAAACACCTAAACACATCACTAAACCACAATTACATGAACAAATCTCCTCCCCTTGGCTGCAAATCTGGCCAAATGCATGGCCCCAAGAAAAGTGTCACATGTTGATTTTATTTCACTCAAAGGCCATACCTCAAGCCATACCTCACCATGCTTTCAACCATGCTTTGCCCATGCCAATCAAAGAGATATTTTCCTCCCTTTGGCCAAGAAGGCCGTCGGCCTTCTCCCCTTGGCAGCCTCCATGTTGCAAAATTTCTATAAATACCAAGCTTGGAAGAACTTGGTTACACTTTAGAAGCTTTGCCAAGTTTAGTTTCTTGCTTTTTCTTGCATTTTCTCTCAATTTCTCTTCATCTTGCTCATCTTCTTCTTCCTCTCAAAGAACCTTTCCACCACCACAAACCACCACAAACAACCATAAACCACCACTCCCTCACCTTAAACCATCTCTTAAACACTCAAACTTTCCATTTCCAAGCTTAGAAACTCAAGGAAAAATCATCTTCCTTGAGCTTTCTTGGCCGAATCCATCCCACCTCCAAGAGAAGATTTTGTCTTCTCATTTCTTCAAGAATCAAGCTTTCTTTCTTCCTTTCAAAGACTTCCTTAGGTAGGGGTTTTGTTTTCAAGTTTTACTTGTTTTCTTCAAGAAAAGTTCTAGTTTTCTCTTGGTTCAAAACTCTTTTCCTCTTCCTTTTTCATTTCGGCCATGAGGCCTTTTCATGAGAAAACTTTAGCTTGATGATGAGGTTTCAAGATAATGACTTGTTGTTGTCATGTGAGAAACCTCTAAAGCTTGAAACAACTTGGTCTTGGACCATACATGCTTGTGTTTCTTTTCTTTTTCTTGTTTATATTTTCTTTCTCCTTTTCTCTTGAATGGTTTCCTTTCTTTCCTTTTCCTTTAAAGATTTCGGTTTCTTTTCCTTTGTTTGAACAAAGTTTGCTAAAAATGTTAAGTAGATCACAAAAGTTTTGTTAAGAAAATTAATCATATGTTTTCAAAGAGCTCTAAGCTTACCCTTGCCAACCTTAAAGTTGGTCGGCCGTTCTAAGAGTTTTACTCTAGATTGAAGCCCATGAGCAATAAAATAAAGAATATGACTTAGTTCTTTGTATTTTGTTTAGACAAAGTGTTGAGCTTTGTGTCTATTTTCTTGAGCTTGATGATGAAGTTCAAAACCAAAGGCTTCTTTGAAGTCTTGGTGCTAAGAACTCTAAAGCTCACTTTATGTTGTTAAGATACATATTGGGTTAAGGTTGTGATGTTCCTTTAAAGTCTTGTAAGAGCTCTAGTTAAGATAAAATGAGTTGCACACATGTTTATGTTTATGCCTTGCATAGCATGTTTATTTTGATGCCATCACTAAACTCTCAAGAATAACTAAATGAACTTGCATTATCATGTTTAAATTCCAAGCTTGCATTTCATGTTTATATTTCAAGTCATCACTTAATCTTTAAAGATAATAATGAGGTTGCATCTCATATTTATTTTATGCTCTCACTTTACTTTCTAATGAAGAATAAAATAAGTGCATATCATGTTTAAGTTTATGCCATCACTTAAATATCCTAGAGCTCAAAGACTTGCCCAAGTATCTTGCATAAAGTTTTAGAAAATGGAGGCATTTCAAGAATGCCATTTCGGCCTTGTGATGATGATGATGGACTTGGATGAGTTCATCTAATCATAAGTGCCCATAGTCTAAGTCTTGGAATTTTTCTAAGCTTAGGTGTACTCAAGGAACTTTATGAACAAGGTTTTATGTTTTAAATCTATTCCTTGAGCTAAATAATTTAGCTACTGACCTAGCACATATTTATATGATTTCAATGAGATTAATTGGTTTCTAAAAGAGTTTTGAGTTCTAAAATGATTCCAAGAGAAACTAGCAACTTATATGCATTTAAATCATGAGATTATGTGATTATATGATGCTTATGTTTTCGGTTCTGCCTTGGTGTTTGGCCACTGTATAAATTCTGTTTTATGGTGTTAAAATGTGTAAAATTATGTTTGAGTGAAGCAAGGAACGATTTAGGGAAGTTAGGAAAGAACAAGTAACTAAAAAGGACTTAAAATGTGAATTCTAGAACACTTAGATGCACAAAATTGTAATTCTGTTCCAGCATAATTGGACTTAAGAAAAATGGTTTATAATTAGTGGATATGTGTAGGAATCCCTCATAATTGGTTTAGGAGTTAATTATAGAGCCTTAGGCGAAGACGGAACTTAGAAAGGGTCAAAGACGGAGATTCTAGGACCCGTAATCATAAGGTAAAATTCTGCCCAAAAAGACATAGAGCTGTTTGGTTATGTTATAAATCATAAACATTAGAGAAATTATAGGTAATGATCCCTTAGGTGTTATAAAAATCCATAATGAAGGTTAGGATAATTGGAACACAAGTTTAAGACCCGTAAGGGCCAAAGCATAAGACACCATGAGATAGGAGGTGTGATGTGAGCATGAGACCGAGTGGGTATACTTATAATGATGTGAATATGTTAATATCATGAGCATGAGACTTATGTGTATTTGTGACATGTTGTTGTGATGATGTGTTATGCCATGTTTGAGATGCATGAGATTTGAAATATGAATGAGTTAGAAGAGTATGCTCCTGAATTAGAGATTTATTTAATTGAGAAAGTTCCATGAGAATGATATGTGTGATTGAGTTATGTGGCATGACTCAAATTTGAGGAAATTCAGTGTAGTCGTTATGCTGCCGAATTTCCGTCAAATTTGAGGGACTTGAGAAAGTTTTGAAAAGAAAGATTTTATATGTGACATGCCGAGACGCATTTCTCCTGCTACGGTGAGGAGAAAGGAAACCCGTGGAGGGTATGGTCGTGGAGCCATACCGAAGCGGACAATGTCACTGGTCTTAACCAGATGATGCATTTTGCAGATGAGACGTACTTCTCCTGCTACGTGAGGAGAAGGTAAAACCGTGAGGGCATCGACATTAGCCTCCAAAGCGGACAAAGTCACTTCTTAACCAGCTGATGCGTTTGAGAAGGAAGAAAGTCCCATGATGGGTGATTCCTTAGGTCCCCCCGTACTCTGGAGTCGGGATTGTTATTTTATGATTATGATTCGCTTATCAAGAGGATAAGTAAGAACTAGTGACGACTAGTTAAGGTATGAGCTCATAGCCTAGTATCAGGGTCGGTTACTATTGTTTTAAAGATCATGATGTCACAAGTTTGAGAAATGAGAAAAGATGAGAAGTATCTTGCTTATGAAAGCGAAAGGTTGATCATGAGAAGTTACATGCCACTTATATGTGATTTAATTGTTGATGATATGTTTTATTGTTGCTAAGTATTGCCATGCATTCATGTTTATTATGCTGCATACATGCATTAAGATTCATCATAAAAGACATGGACCTTGGATAATTCTTTATGAAAACCTCATAATGAACCTTTGCATGTTTAACCTTTTTATAATAAACCCAAGGTTCCTGGGACGTAAACGATGACACTAGGATAGAGGTTTCCCTCCTGAGATTCTTTAGCAAGATTCTCACCCCTCTCTTTCTCTTTCCGTTACGTCTTCAGACCGCGATGGCGTCGTTCGTGATTTTTGTTGATGCACCGTGGGAGTTGCACTACGATCCAGATCAGTCCTACCATTTCGAGGGTCGTTGTGCCGTGCGCATTTTTGCATACATGGGACGCCCGTTTGCTTTTTCGGTCTCCAGCTTCGCTTTACCCGACCTCTCCCTATGGCGATGATTTGATTTTTGAGAGGACGCGACCCCATGACGAGCGAACGCCGTGCCCGACCATCATCTTAGTAGTGCGCGCTACCCCGAGTACGTTCCTCGCCGAGGCATTTGGAGATGATCCATCGGAGGATCCCCCTTCTCATCCTTTCGGAGACCTGCCCCATAGTTCCCATGGATATTGGGAGGGCAGTGAGGATACGGTGATGTAGGGGCTAGCTCAACGCCGTAGATGCGCCCTTATCGAGGAGGGAGTAGTCATGGTTTGGGATCGATCTTTTGAGGGGCTTTTCCATGTATTACGAGTTATGTTTCCTGTTTTCTTTTGTACTTTATGTTTCATGTACTCCAAGCTCTGCCCATTCTTATGTGGGTATGACTTTATGTTATCTTTTCGGTTATGTACTAAACTATGGTGATTAATATTATGATGGGTGTTTTATGATTCAGGTGTTCTTACTTGCTTATTATTGCATGATTTAATTGTCTTTCTCTTTACGTTTCATTTATGTTGTACGCAATAGCTCGCACTTTGTTTTACGTATTCCATTTCAAAAAAAAAAATTTATTCGTATTTTCCGCTAAGTAATTTTACAAACGAGTTTTAAAAAGGAAGTAATAACTAATAATTAATCTTAATACGTCCTAGGCGTGTTAGGTTAAATATTAGGGTGTTACAATAAACCTACTCTAAGGTAAGACCCATCAAAACAATATGTACAAAAGGGTTCTATCCAAATCAAGCATTCTAGTCTCCAGGTATCTAAGGATATGCAAGTGTGAAAATCGAATCTAAAACGCATTCACAATGTCACCCAATACGGGGTCCCAAGGACCAACATGAAGGATGCCATCTCAGAATTCTAGATAGACATTGAATACAACACAAGGATGAGAATTCTAAAATTCTCAATAGGTTACTCCAATACACATACAAATGTCATCATTATCTACCCAAGTTGTTTGTTTGATTATAAAAATATTGCATTTAGGTAGAATAAATAATAACAATTATCTTAGCCTTTGAAAGTTCATACGAAGCAGGCTCATTTTGTTCAATTATTATCTTTGGAGTATATAATTTCAATCTAAAACATAAGTGTCTTGATCCCAATAGAATAATAAACTCATTCATTTAGCACATAGCATGGAGAGTAACTTAGAACAATTGCTACTTTACTGTCTTGGCCATCGATTTATGGTGGCTTATTCCATTCATAGGTAATAAACTCCATTTTAGGATTGAATTCATTCTTGTATATGATCATTGAATTTACTTCCTCCAATTCTCACGCAACCTATTTCTAATAAGATTTACTTCCCTGACTCAATTCAAAGGTAGTTAGGTTTACTTTTCCTCGATTCAACCAAAATTACTTTCTCCATGTAACATCCCAATTTTTTCTTGGTCTAATTAGCTCATTATTATGAGTAATAGACTAATTAATTAGTAAATTAAACAAGGGTTGATTTATTAATTAATTGTGAAATAAAAAGGTTGAGGTTAATTTATTAATTAATTACGAAATAAATAGGTTGAGTTAAATAATAATAATGCATAGACAAGTAAACATGCATATACATGTATGTATGTGTGTGTTTGGCCAATAGATACAAGAATTGATATGCACACATAATATGTGTATGAGAGCAAACCATTACACCTAGCCAAGCAATGATTAGTATTTTGATATAATAATTAAAAAAGGGAAATAAATGTAGATATGAGCAAGATTAAGAATCATGGGAGAATCATGACGTGAAGCATACATACATATATATATATATATATATATATATATATATATATATATATATATATATATATGGGTAATAAAAATACATATGTATATTGCTTTAATTTGAAGTCAATTCATGATATATTACCCAAATCTTGAAGCAAATGAGCATTTAGGTGTACTTTATATATGAATGATCAAATCTTTACATGGCTCATTATTGAGTCATTAAACACTTGATTCTCACCCTAAAATATACTAATCAGCCACAACCCTAAACACCACACATTGCACTCTTTCAAGAAAAGAAAGGGAAGAGCAGGCACCCAAAGAAGTCTTACAACAAAGGATTCTTGGGCAAGCATCCTACGTTCGAAGAACTCATCCTTTGCCCTTTCATTCCTTTTGAATAGCCTTTTAAGGTAGGGGTTTTATGTGTTTTCTTTTTATTGGGGTTGAGCATAAACTTGTTCTAGCCTCTTCATGGCTACGCAGTATGTCAAACCTAAAATCGTGGCTAGTGTATTCTAGTTCCTTCCATAATCATGAATGCTGGCACCATTACTCTTCAGATAACGTGATATGATGCTTGTACTACAAGGATTGGTTGGTATTTCATGTGTGTACATGTTTAAGAGTGTGAAAATAAAATAAATAAACAAACAAAATACATAAAACACTCCATTAAGCAAAAATCTCAAAACTCACATAAGTCATTAATCAAGCTGGTAAAGGAATATGGCCGTTTTCATTAAAATTCCGTTTCTTAGCCTCTAGACTTCCGTTTAAGCCCATTCAAAATTATTAAGAAAATTGAGACATAGAATTACAAGGTTGTTTTAGTTCCACTACTATAGGCCTTCTACAAAATTTAGGAAAAATTGTTAAAGTTATCCTAGGCGCTGTTAGGATTTTGGTCGGTGTAGAAAGAAAAATTTGAAACTTGAGCCATACAACTCAGAATCAAGTGAAACGAATTTTAAATGAAGCTGAACATAGGGCTATCATCCTGGAAATTTCCATGGACAAAGCCTTCTTGATTTTTGATTATTTCATTAAGTTGCAGCCTTTGTTAGGCATGCAAAGTCTTAATTAGAATTTTTATAAAATTATCTAGTTATAGGTTTAGGCTCAAACTAGATTTGTTAAAAGACTTGATGAATTACGATCATCCCCATAAAATACTGGACTATAATTCCAAGGATAGAGTCATAATAGAATTTTCTATGTTAATTGCCAAATTGTTATAATCTGAAAGTTAGAAAATGTAGGATAGGGAAGATAAAAAGTGTTAAATTATTTGCCAAGCTATAAGGAATGAAACGAGAGTTGAGATATAAACCCAATCTAGTAATAACTTTAGTAATGTTACAAATATAAATAAATAAATAAATAAATATAAAGGGTCTTAGAACCTAATAATAGGGTCTTTATGACACTCCATACATTATTGAAAACTCTAAGTTATGAAGACTTGTTCTTGATAATAAGACTGCTAACTATGAGGACACATATTGAATATGTTATTTTTTTGTGTGATGTACCCTTGTGAATGTTTCATGAAATGCTATATTAAAATGTCTCTAGGGACTAGATGTATGCTCGTGTGGCCATACCTATTGATGCTTGATAACGTCATTTAAAATGTGGTGGTTTTGAGGCTATTGAATCATGTTGATTATACATTTATTCTACTTATGCTTGCGTAATACATGTCCCATGTTATGCATAAGGTTTCGCATTACATGTGTTACATTAAATAAGAAAAGTTGAAAGGTTAAGCGTACCTTATTGCGATTCAGAAGGAGAAAGCCCTCATCCTAGGGCGGCAACGGCTATGGTTGAGCTCAATACCATTAAAACTCCAAGGTTGATGCTAACGATTTCAGAAGGAAGGCCCACTGTGGGTTTTTAGTTAATGATTAAATAAGGATTGAGCTTGATGTTGAAGAATAAGTCATACCGTTTACAAGTTAATTAATAGAAGTTAGTTGCCTATAATAAGAGCATCATGTATCTATTCATGCGCAACATTATTTCCTTATTGCACAAATCGTTCTTTTTATGTCCAGAGAAATATATAAAATTGATCTGCCTCGGCTAACATATATCTTTTGAAAACTAAAAGAAGCGATATATATGTTCACTTTTTTTTTTAAATAAACCCAAGGTGGCTAGATGTATGATGACACAATGCATGACCTCCTGGGAAATTGTTATTTCTCACCCTTCTTCCCATACCATCTCTAGATGACGTCATTAGGCGAGAGGGGATGGACCCATTCCATAAGGTTGAAGATGAAGAAGCGGCACAGGTTTCGACAACATGCTCGGGCCCCTGTAAGTTCGTGTTGAAGGAATGAGGAACCATATATCGCATATTCATCCACGAAGTCCACCGCTACCAGCCCCTACTAGGCCATCCAACACCCTAGGTATCATGTACAAGTGGTATGAGGAAACACCTACCACCTACCGCGTAGTCTTCAGACCCTTTGAAATCCAGTTTTCGTCATACCCATTTTGAGGAAGAGGTCGAGGTTGGGTCGGTGGGTCAGGTTTGGATATGAAGACGGAACGTTTGGTTCTCCTTTAGTGTTAATGGTAACTCCTTTACAATTCTACATACTAGATCATGTGGCATTTTTTTGTGTTGAAGTTTTGTCCTTACAAATACGTTATCTTTTTATCAATTGACCTTGAGAGTGTGAAATGATGAATTTGGGAGTATCTTCTTCCCCATCCTTATTTTGATGTTATGGGAATTCATATCATGATAGTTTCTTCTTATACTTGAAGGGTTTTATCTTTACTTATGGGGTGAGATGAATATCGCCTATATATCTTATGCTTCGCAACTCTCTTATTTATGTCATGTGCCTCAAATTTATCCGCACTTGACGATTGCAAACTTCGTTTAAGGCTACAGTTTCAAAAGCCTTTTAACTATATATATAATCGTAAATTTGTAAATTAATTTTAAGATTTTCTTTTTAACGAAGGTAAAAGGTAACAAACTATTAGGTTCCAAATACAATCTAGGCGTAGTTGGAGCTATTAGGGTGTTACATTTTGGCATAACGAGCAATTATTCCTAATGGAGCCTAAAGATGGCATTGGCTATGTTTCTAACTATAAATTCCTTGTAAATAGTTATGTCATGCTCGAGTCTTATCCGTATGATGAGGCAATATAGTTATGATGCATGATCACCTCATGCTTTGCTTGGTGTGTGTAGGAATCGATGGTGGGACGACTGGGAGTAGGGCCAATAAAAGTAGGGTGGGTGGTTCCTGCCATGATGGAGGTGGCATGGTAAGCAAGGAGGCAGCGATCACGGCAATAGCCTTTCACAGATGGGCCATGGGGGTGAGCCAACCTCAATCGGTGGCAACTGGAGTTCAACAAATTTGGACTTCGGCAAGACCAATCCCCCAAGCTTCAATGGTATACTTGATGCTGATGTTATGACACGTGGATTAAGGAGGTAGAGAAAGCTTTCACCATTGTGGCATGAACGAAAGAACAAAAAGTGACCTTTAACACCTATATGCTCATTCGTGATCCAAAATTCTGGTTGAATAACACTAAGGCCTTGATGGAGGGGGGTCCGTTATTAATTGGGGAAATTTCAAGAATGCGTTCTATGGCAAGCATTTCCCATTTCAGGAAGGGAAGCAAAATTCTGGAGTTTTTACAATTGAAGCAAAGGACTATAAGCGTCGCAAATACACTGCAAAATTCGATGAGCTCTGTAAGCATGCCTCAATACCAAGGGAACCCATAAAACTGGAAATGTATGAAATACCAAGGGGGCTTAAGATCTAAAGTACACATGCCATCGCTCCATTGGAAATTGAAACTATGCAACTTTAGTTAATTGGTGTCATGCGGTAGAGGAATGCCAAAGGAGCTAAGTAGTAGAAAGGGCTAAAACATTCAAGAAAAGGCAACTAGTACAAGCGCCTTGAGCTCAGAGAGCTACCATGGAAGAGGGCACAAAAGGAGAAGCTCAAAGGCAAGCTGGAATTGCTAAGGCTAGTTTTCAACCCCCCTAAACAAGCATCACCATGCACCAAGTGTGGAAAGCCTCACAAAGGGGAATGTCTAGCAGGAAAAAGGCTTTTGCTTCAAATGTTAGAAGGGACATTATGCTAGACTGTAGTAGCGACCAAGCCTAGCTTCCAAGCCCCAAGCGCCAGGAAAGTCTATGCCCTTCAAGCCAAGTATTATGAGTTAGAAAATCTAATCCAAGGTAAGTAAGAAATAAATAGTGTAACCTTAACTGTGTTACATGATTCTGGTGTTGCACACTCATTTATCTCTAATGCATGTGCTAGAAAGTTAGAACTCCCATCTCAGAAATACCCTATGATCTTACGTCTTTACACCAACTAGCGGGTCAATTAGGACCGATCATGTCTCCAAAAGTTTTTCCCTACAAGCCAAGTAGGTGTTTTATAGTGAACCTAATATGCCTTTCCCTAATAGACCTTAATGTTATCCTAGGTGTTGATTGGCTAAAGGCCAACCATGTCTTGTTAGACTGGAAGCCTGCCTGTCATCTTTCCCCCAGCCTCCTGAAACCACACAAACGATAAACTTTTACATAAACTCCCTTAGAGGAAAGGTGGTGATCAAAGTGAGAACTTAGGATACGCCTTCTAGTGGAATGTAAGGCAAATCGTGAGACAACTCTAAGTGAGATCCTGGTGGTAAGGGATTACCTAGATGTTTTCCCTGAAGACATACAGAATTTCCTCAGAGAGGGAAATGGAGTTCTCAACTTGGTCCTGAAAACGGACCAATATCTATAGCCCACTCGATATCGCGATGGAGTTAGTTGAGTTGAAAGGTCAACTAAAGGAATTACTAGAAAAGAGGTTCATTAGGCCAAACATCTCACCATGGGAGCCCCAGTCTCTTTGTAAATAAGATGAATGGAAGTATGCGGTTGTGCGTAGATTTTCGGTGAACAAGGTCACAATTAAGAACAAATACCTACTTTCCAGGATAGATGACCTTATGGGTCAATTGCGAGGTACAAATTTTCTCCAAGGTGGACTTGAGGTCTGATATCACCAAATTAGGGTAAGGGAGGAGGACATACCCAAAACAACTAATAGAATCAGATATGGGCACTATGAGTTCACCGTAATGTCCTTCGGAGTTAACAACCCCTTGCTATTTTCATGGACTACATGAATTGGGTATTCAGACCTTACCTAGATAAGTTTGTAGTAGTGTTCATTGATGACATCCTCATATACTCAAGGTTGAACAGGAGCACCTAAGGTTAGTCTTGGGAGTCCTTAGGGAAAAGAAATTGTATGCCAAACTCTAAGTATGAATTCTGGATAGAGGAGGTGAAGTTTTTAGGTCATGTCATATCTCAGGGAGGTATTACGGTAGATCCTAGCAAGGTACAGGTTGACCAATTAGGAAAGACCTAGCGTTATAGAAATTAGAGTTTTTTGGGCTTAGCTGGGTATTATAGGCGGTTCATATAGGATTCTCCTAATAGCCCTCCCTGACCAAGTTGACCAAGAAGGATGCACCATATGCATGGACGCCTTGGTGTGAGGAAAACTTCTTGACCCAGAAGAAACTGACTACTACCCAGATCCTTGACTTGCCCGACTTGGAAGGGTGCATTTGAGGTTTCCTGTGATGCCTTAGGGAGAGGCCTAGGTTGTGTCCTGATGTAAGAACGAAAGGTAGTAGCCTATGCATCTAGGCAATTGAAAACCCAAGGTGAGCTACCCAACCCATGACCTTGAGCTAAGCAGTAGTGTTTTGCTTTGAAGACGTGGAGACACTACTTCTACGGTATAAGGTTTGAAGTGCTTTCGAACCATAAAGCTTAAAATACCTATTCGATTAGAAGGAGTTGAACATGAGGCAACGAAGATGGATGGAATTCTTAAAGGACTATGATTTTGGCTTGAACTAGCACCCTGGGAAGGCCAATGTGGTAGCTAATGCGTTACGGAAAGTCCTTACATGTGTCACAAATAATGGCAAAAGAAGTGAGTTGGTGGATAACTTTAGAGATTTAAACTATGGCTTTTCCTTGACCCCCCCAAAGCATTAGGTTGAATCAAGTAGTAGTGATTAGTGGCTTCAAGGCCTTAGTAGCCCAGCCCAAAATGAGGATCCTAAGTTTTTGAGACGATAAGCAGGTCAAGGAGGGAAAACTAAAAGAATTTGTTCAAGGAAATGACAAATTGTGGAGGTATCAAGGGAGGATTTGCATGTCAAGTAAGGACAACCTTAGGGCCCGGATACTAAAAGAGGCACATAAGAGCGACTTCACGGTTCACCCAGGTGTCAAGAAATGTATCAAGATTTGAAGAAATGTTCTGGTGGCGGGTATGAGAAGAGATATAGTCAAGGTTGTGACTAAATGTTTGGTGTGTCAAAAGGTAAGGCAAGCATCAGAAACCCTCTAGATGTTACAACCTTTGGAGATCCCAGAATGGAAATGGGATGGAGTTTCCATCGGTTTTGTTGTAGATTACCAGACTGGGGGCTATGATGCAATATGGGTGATAGTGGATAGACTGACAAAGTCAGCTCACTTTACCTATTAAGGCGAAATACCTGGAGAATTGACATTAGTGAGATAGTGAGGTTGTATGGAATACCCTCGATAATTGTTGGATAGAGACCCTAGGTTTACGTCGATTTTGGGGGGCTTTGCATAAAGCATTTGGGACTCTCCTTGTCTAAGTACGACATACCACCCACAATCTGATGGGCAGACTGAGTGTACCATCCAAACCTTGGAGGACTTGCTAAGAGCGTGCATATCCTGGATAAACAGGAAGTGGGAAAAATACTTGCCGCTAGTCGAGTTCGCTAACAATAATAGCTACCGTGCTATTATTGGACGACATCATCTAGGTGTTGTACGACCGAAAGTGCGAATCTGCCTTATGTTGGCATGAACTCAAAGAACGAAGCTCCTAGGACCTAAGCTCGTACAACAAACCACAAAGGACATTCGGAGGATAAGGGAAAGGATACTCACACTGAGTAGGCACAAAGAGCTATCCTGCGATAGAAGACACTAGAATTCCAAGAAGGGATCATGTATTCCTAAAAATCACTCCCACCACCGGTATAGGGAGATCCATGAAAGTCAAAAAGTTAAGTCCTAGGTTTCTTAGCCTCTGGATCCTTAAGAAATTAGACCCTTCGCTTACCAATAGCTTTACCACCCACACCTGACAAACCTCTACAATGTTTTCCATGTGTCTAGAGCTAGAAAGTATGAGTTCTTGACCCTTGTGTGTTCGAACTAGAACATATCCATAAAATGAGACTTGACCTTCAACCTTCCCATTAAAGAATGCAATTACCTTGGAGCTCTTTAGAGGTAACAATTTTGAGGACAAAATTTTTTTGGGAGAGTAGTAATGTAACATCCTAATTTTTTTCTTGGCCTAATTAGCTCATTATTATGAGTAATTAGACTAATTAATTAGTAAATTAAACAAGGGTTGATTTATTAATTAATTACGAAATAAAAAAGCTTGAGTTAAATAATAATAATGCATGGACAAGTAAACATGCATATACATGTATGTGTGTTTTTGTTTGGCCAATAAATACAAGAATTGATATGCACACATAATATATGTATGAGAGCAAACCATCGCAATGATTGGTATTTTGAACATACACACGCACACACACACACATACACACACACATATATATATGGGTAACAAAAATACATATGTATATTACTTTAATTTTGAAGTCAATCAACGTGATATATTACCCTAATCTTGAAGCAAATTAGCATTTAGATGTACCTTATATAGATGATCAAATATTTACATGGCTCATTATTGAGTTATTAAACACTTGATTCTCACCCTAAAATATACTAATTAGCCACAACTCTAAAGACCACACAGTACACTCTTTCAAGAAAAGAAAGGAAGAGCTAAGGCACCTAGAGAAGTCTCATAACCAAGGATTCTTGGACAAGCATTGCCTCTTCAAAGAACTCATCCCTTGCCCTTCTTATTCCTTTGAACAGCCTTTTAAGGTAGGGGTTTTATGTGTTTTCTTATTATTGGGGTTGAGTATAACCTTGTTCTAGCGTCTTCATGGCTACGAGCAGGTATGTCAAACCCGAAACCTAGTGTATTTTAGTTCCTTCCATAGTCATGAATGCTGGGAACGACTCTTTCAAATTATGTGATATGATGCTTGTACTATAACGATTGGATGGTATTTCATGTGTGTACATGTTTAAGAGTGTGAAAACAAAATAAATAAATAAAAAAATACATAAAACACTCCATTTAAGCAAAAACCTCAAAACTCACATAAGTCACTAATCTCGGATTGGTAAGGAAATCTGGCCAATTTTCATTAAAATTTCGTTTCCCTCTTAGACCTCCATTTAAGCCAATTTGAAATTCTTAATAAAGTAAGACATAAAACTACAAGGTCTTTTTTGTTTTTCTACTATAGGCCTTCTACAAAATTTAGGAAAAATTGTTAAATTTATAGGCGCCACTATTGGGATTTTGGTCAGTGAAAGAAAAATTTGAAACTTGAACTATACAACTCGGAATCAAGTGAAACTAGTTTTAAATGAAAACTGACACATAGGGTTATCATCTTGGAAATTTCCATGGACAAAGCCTTCTTAGGTTTTTCCTAGTTATTTTGAAACTTGCTAAAGCCGTTGTTGGGCATGCGCGAAAAGTCCTAATTTAGAATTTTTATAAAATTATCTAGTTATCGGTTTAGGCTCAAATTGGATTTGTTAGAAAGCTTGATGAATTATGAGCATCCTTTAAAATAGTGGACGATAACTTTAAGGATATGAGTCACAGTAGAATTTTCTATGTTAATTACCAATTCTGTGAGAATCTAAAAGTTAGAAAATGTAGGATAGGGAAAATAAAAAAATGTTTAAATTATTTGCCAAGCTATAAAGAATGAAACGAGAGTTAAGATATAACCCCAATCCAGTAATAACTTTAGTAATGTTACAAACATAAATAAATAAATATAAAGAGTCTTAGAACCCAACAATAGAGTCTTTAAGACACTCCACAAATTATTGAAAACTCTAAGTTATGAAGACTTGTTCTTGATGATAAGACCTGCTAACTACGAGGACACATATTGAATATGTTATTTGTTGTATGATGTACCCTTGTGAATGTTTCATGAAATGCTATATTAAAATGCCTCTGGGTGCTATATGTATGCTTGTGTGCTGCCATACCTATTGATGCTTGATAATGTCATTTGAAATGTGGTGGTTTCTGAGGCCATTGAATCATGTTGATTATACATTTTTTCTGCTTATGTCTTGCATAATACATGTCCCATGTTATGCATAAGGTTTCGTATTACACGTGTTGCATTAAATAAGAAAAGTTGAAAGGTTAAGTGTACCCTATCGCAATTCGGAAGGAGAAAGTTTTACCCCTTATCCCAGGGTGGTGACGTATTCGGTTTAGCTTAATACCATTCCTGAAACTCCAAGGTTGATGCCAATGATTTCAGAAGGGAGGCCACTGTGGGTTTTTAGTTAATGATTAAATAAGGATTGAGATTGATGTTGAAGAATAAGTCATATCGTTTACAAGTTAATTCATAGAAGTGTAGCTTGCCTATAATACCTGCATCATGTATCTAGTCATGCTTAGCATTTCCTTATTGCACAAATCGTTCCTTTTATGTATGGGGAAATATATAAATTAGATCTCCTCGGCTAACATATATCTTTTGAAAACTAAAAAGAAGCGATATATATGTTCACTTTTTTTTAAATAAACCAAAGGTGGTTAGAGATGAGTATGATGACACAATGGATGACCTCCGGAAATTGTTATTTCTCGCCCTTTTCCCTGCCATCTCTAGATGACGTCACTAGGCAGGAGAGGGGATGGACCCCCATCTCCATAAGGTTGAAGACGAGGAAGCACCACTAGCAGCATTGGTCTTGATTCACGCCAGCTCGCGGCCCTTGCAAGTCGATCAGGAGTCTGAAGAGGACCTAGAAGAGGACCGGCATCGCATCCATGAAGTCGCCGCCACAGCCCTACTAGGCCATCCAACACCCCAGGTATCATGTACAAGTGGTATGAGGAGACGCCTACCAGACCGCGTCATTGGACACCCTTTGAAATCCGTTTTCGTCATAACCCATTTCGAGGAAGAGGTTGAGTTGGGGTCAGGAGGTGCGGTATTAGATATGAAGACGGAACGTTTAGTTCTTCTTTAGCTATTAATGATAACTCTTTTTACAATTCTAAATACTAGATCATGTGCCATTTTTTTTATGTTGAATTTTTGTCCTTTCAAATATGTTATCTTTCTTTGAGTTGACCTTGAGAGTGTGAAAAGATGAATTTGGAGTATCTTCTTCCCTATCTTTATTTTGATGTTATGGGAATTCATATCATGATCATTTCTTTTAATACTTGAAGAATTTTATCTTTACTTATCGGGGTGAGATGAGTATCGCCTATATATCTTATGCTTTGCGAATCTCTTATTTATGTCACGTGCCTCAAATTTATCCGCACTTGACGATTGTAAACCTCATCATTTAAGGCTACAGTTTCCAAAAGCCTTTTGTAACGCCCAATTTTTACTGTAATTTTTACTATCATTAGGAATTACCGAATTACCGTAGGTAAATATTATATAAAATTTGAGACCAAACAATCCTTAATAAAGGAATATAACGTTAGAAGAGAAGTTAGGAGCAATTCGTGCAAGTATTGCAAACCCCAATTTTCTGTACGTGTAAAATGACCAAAATGCCCCTGAGGTTATTTTACTCAGAAAATGAGGATCGTGGGCCCCACCCATCCTCAAGGGGATGTTTTGATGTTAATAAGGGATTGTTTGTGTTATGTGTGTTAATAGAGGAGAAAATCCTAATTTTGAGCTTCGACGCGAAATGACCAAAACGCCCTTACGGCGTTTTAACTCCGATTTGCGTGCCGACTTAGCCCGAACCTCACTAAAATGTGTTAAAAGGTGTTTTTAAGCCATGATTAACCATTGGTTAAGCTCGGGTGGTCTCGGGCAATTTTTAAGTAAAATGACCGTTTTGCCCCTGTCTTTGAGTTTTACAAATTTTGAGATTTTTGATTCGTCTAACGAAACCTAAGCAATATTAGGCTCAAATTAAAGCTTATTAAATTCTAATTACTAATCTAGAGTCAAAATTATTTATTTAGATTGATTAGAACCTAAAATTGCTTAAAACACCCAAATTGCTTAGTAATTCACTTAAGCCCTTAACCGTAAATTCTCTAAATTGCATGAATACCTTGCCTACACCTAAAAAATACATGGAACACACAAAATCCTCTTCCACAAGGCTGTAATGCACGAAATTATTGAGTAATAAGTCAGAAAATTATTACACAAAAATCCAAAGAATGAAAACAAAGAATCATGAAAACATGGAAACATGATTCCATGTTTTAAGCCACCAAACAAAATGATTTTTCTTCCTTATTTTTTTCTCTAATTTTTGGTCAGATTTCTTTCCTTCCTTTGTCCATTTATGAGCTGCAAAATCTCTATAAATAGGCATGCTTGAAGATAGTTTAGATGCTTAGTTCATAACTTACACAAATTCTAGTTTTAGGAGCACCAAAAGCTCTCATTTCCTCCTCCTCTTGGCTGAATTCTTTCTTCAAGTTTTCAAGAATATTTTCTTTCATTTCACTCAAGGAAACCAAGTTCTCTTCCTTTCCTTCAAATCAGATTAGGTAGGGAGTTGTTTTTAAGTTTATTTCTATGCTTTGCTAAGTGTTGTTCTTGGTTCAAAATGATGATTTCATGGATTTTCTCTAGTTTTTCCATTTGGTTTTCTTCTTCCTTTTCTTTAACAATTCAGCCATATGGCCTAGGTGGGACTAAGATGATGGCTTGATGATGAGGACCTTGAGGTGGGTTGTGAATCCATCACAAGTTAGGCCTCTAAAGCTTGAAAGTTCCACTTGATGCAAAACTTTAAAGAATAATATTTTTATGATGTTTTTATGATCTTGAGTTTAGAACTTGAAAGATGTATTTTTCACTTTGTCTTGCTAAGATATATTGGGTTGAATTTATATTTCTCTAAAGTCTTGGAGGAGCTCTAGTAAAGAAATAAAATGAACTTGCATCCATGTTTAAGTTTATGCCTTGCATAACCATGTTTACTTTCTATGTCATCACTAAATTCTCAAGAATGAATAAATGAACTTGCATATTCATGTTTAAATTTCCAAGCTTGCATTTCATGTTTAAATTTCAAGTTGTCACTTAATCTCTAAAGATAATAAAGAAGTTGCATCTCATATTTATTTTATGCTCTCACTTTATTTTATAATGGCTAAAAGAATCAATGCATGACATGTTTATTTTATGTCATCACCTAAAAATCCTAGAGCTCAAAGACTTGCTTATGAATCATAAGCAAAGAAATGAGATAATTGGAGTTAAAGAATTTATTCTTTAAGAAGTCTTGAGAATTGGAGCTTAAAAAATGTAATTCTCATCCCCTCACCTCCTGTGCGGACTACCGCCGCTCGGTTGCTTAAGATTCTCTTCTCCC
The DNA here is from genome assembly GCA_030441495.1 of Dalbergia oliveri. NCBI lineage: Eukaryota > Viridiplantae > Streptophyta > Magnoliopsida > Fabales > Fabaceae > Dalbergia > Dalbergia oliveri. Next base: position 1,907 of record JAMLFY010000243.1, on the reverse strand, counting down.
TCTACTGGTCCCGTGCGGATTACGCCTTCAGTTTCTTGCATCATGTTTATATTACAAGTTCTTGCATCATGTTTAATTTTCAAGTTATCACCTTAAATCTTAAAGATAAAGAAATGGAATTGCATATCATGTTTATAATTCCAAGCTATCACCTTATAAAGATAAGATTAAAATAAGGTTGCATAGCATGGTAATAATTCAAAGATGTCACCTAAATCTCTAAAGCTCAAGACTTGCTCCTTTTATCTTAAGTGAAAGATTTAATTATGAACATTCTTTCAAGTTATAAATCGGTCCCATGGTTAAGTTAGGCCTAAAGTCCTATGACTTCTTTCAAGTTTAACAAAAGAATTAGTTCTAAAAGAGTTTTAAAACTTTGTAAGAATTTTATGGGAAGCTAGTAATTTATGTGTACTTAAAATATGATTTGATGCTTATTAAGAATTTGGTGTCATTGATTGATTCCCTGGTTTATATGTTATAGTTGTTGTTGCAAACAATGAAAACTTATGCATGAAATAAAGACATATTCTATTCCTAAGAAAGTGTATTACCTAAGAGTGCAATTGGAAAGATTTTGGTAAGGAAAGATTTGGTATTTAAGCGTGTCCATTGTGACCCACCTCTCTTTCCTGGAATCTCCCAGATGCATGATTACAGTTGGTATATATTATTCTGCATAAGACTATAAATGAGAAAATGTTATGATGATTATGAATGAAGAATTGTATTATGATATAACATGCAAAGACTTAAAGGTGACTCAAAATATATGAGAAAATGATCCTTTGGACCCATCAAACTATAGGCGGTGAAAAGGTGATTCTTGCCCCCTAGTTCTCTCAAAAGGGTAGAGACGGAATTTTTACTTATCAAAGGGATAAGTATATGCTAGTGACGACTAGCAAGGTATGAGCTCATAACCTAGATTACTCCCAAAAGGGTGGAGTATAGGGTGGCCCAGGAAAATGATGATGAAAGTAACTTTAAGTCACCTAAGAAACTAAGTAAATGCATTATGTGAATATGATGTTCTGATGCATAGTATTTATGAGATGATGATGAGAAATATGATGTTCTGCTATGCATAGTATTATGAAATGATGATGAGGAATATGATGTGATTTTATGCATAACTATGTTATTATATATGAAAGGAAAAGTTCATTATAAACATGACATGCTAAGTTTATGATGCATTATAAGACGCATGATTAAATCCGACGAACCTCGGTAAAGTATATTTTCGAACTTAATAAATCAATCTTAGCATGCTCACTATTTCATAATAACCCGAGGTTCCTGACGATGATGATGACACAATGCATCATGAGGTGAGTACCCTACGAGATTCTTTTATAAGTTTCTCACTCCCTCTATTTTTCTTTCCATCTCGTCTTCAAATAGAAAGCGTTCGTGAATCACATTGAGGCTTATCGGTAGTGAACTTGAATCCTAGTTTCACTCGTATATTTCAGATATCTATCCCTATCCCTGGAGTGTTATTACTAGGTGCCATTAATGGATGTCCTTCCATCCATATATTATTTATGTTTTATTAGATTGCCTACACTTAGTCTTATTCTGTTGGTAGGCAAAATATCTATATGATATGTAATTATGGATGCTATATGATGGAGCCAATATATTATGATGTGATGTTTGTAAATTCCTATGTGTCTTTTAAATTTTGCTAAATCATTCACGTTAAGCGCGGCTCACGTTTTCAATTATGTTTAAAAAAAAAAATGGCTCGTAATTTCACTAAGTATTTTCAAAGCATGATTAAGGAACTGAAGCAAAGAGTAAAGTCTAGTAATTAATCAGACCTAGGTGTATTGGGTTAATTATTAGGGTGTTACACCTTTCAACTATATATATAATGGTAAATTTGTAAACTAATTTAA